>MCJB01029649.1:59396-88587 GCA_002018475.1 Nicotiana obtusifolia | reverse complement strand
GTTGCAGGCGTGCCACCCGCTCTCACTTATATCATAACAATATCAAGAATAATATTCAACAATTGGAACAATAATCACACAACAACTATCCATATACGACCCACGGTCATGCTTGACACCAACGTATAGATACTCGTCACCATGCCTATATGTCGTTCTCAACAATAAGCAATTAACATTTAGAACACAACTTGTAATCCCTCAAGCTAAGGTTAGAACGAGCACTTACCTCGCTTTGCAACTGAATTCAAGGTTCCGACAAACCTCTGTCTTGAAACTTTGTGTCCGAAGGCTTCAAATCTAGTCACAAATAATTTAATACACTCAATACACATAGTAGAAACTAATTCCATATGAATTTACAAATTTTCCGGATTAAAATCCGAAATTTAACTCAAAATTGCCAGTGGGGCCCACTTCTCGTAATCGTACAAAACCCACAAAATGTGATAACCCATTCCCATACGAGTTCAACCATACAAAAATTATTGAATTCCGACATCGGATCGACCTCCAACCCTCACATCCAAGCCTTAGGGTTTTCCATAATTTTCCCAACTTAAATCACCATTGCTAAAAATAGTGATAAACTGAGGTACTTCCTCCAAAATTGAGTTACGAACACTTACCCTGATGTTTCCCTTGAAATCCCTCCAAGAATTTCTTCAAGACTTGCTTTAATCCAAGCTCTCTAGCTCCCAATTTGGGCATAAATAAATGTTTTATCATTTTGAGCTTTATTATTAACCCGTAGTCATACACTTGGCTTATTTGCACCATGATTTGGTGGTTTCTATTGCATAAATTACTCATGTTAAATGATCTGATTAAACATGTGCATGCTTAAATAGCTTATTGAGTCTTCTGATAAATTGAATTATATGATTATCCATAGTCATATGATCTTTTATCCACATTCTTATTGTGGTGTTCGGTGCTTCTTTATTACATTGTTTCATACACAGATGCCTAGTTATTGAGTAAAGTTTGGCGCTACAGACACTTGAGCAGACATCGATTATTAGCTATTGATCATTGATCATTAATATAAATGATCAATGCTTGGATATGGATCAGTCATTCCGGAATCAGGTGATTACGCATGTTACTTTGGGCCCTTTGAGCATAGGCACCAAAGATATTTGGTGCTTGGTTGGAAGCATGGCCTGTGTCAGGCACATGGATTTATGTTGTGAGATGTTGAGAAAGGGATACTGAGTGCATATATATATATATATATACATATATATATATAGAGAGAGAGAGAGAGACTCGTGCAAATATTGTGACATATATCATGTCTTGATATGAGGATTAATGTATTGATATCTTAATTGATCTTCTTATCTACAAAGCATGCCTGAATTTTGTAAGAACTGTATTTTTAAGCTTTCGTACTCATTTGTTGATACCATACTTCATTCCATATCTTGTTTATGTTGTCATTAGATTATTGGACCGTTAGTGAGTATCGATGTCGATCCATCGCCACTATTTCTTCTAGAATAGACTCAATAGTTACAAGGTACTGTGATTTTGTACACATACTATACTTCTGCATATTTTTGTGCAGGTCCTGATTCTGGTATTAGTATTCACCCAGCAGAGTAGGTGATATATATGGAGACTTCGTGGTGAACTGCTTTACTTAATCCAATCCCTACCACATCGAGTCCCCCTCCCTACTTATCTATGTAGTCTATTTATTATTTCAGACAGACATTGTTATTCAGTTTATACTCTTTCTCCTTATTAGATGCTTGTGATAGTTGTGATACAGGGTTTTGGGCTATGTAGACCGTTTGATCATGTTTAGACCCTGTCTCAAATATATATATTTATGACATTGGTTTTGAGACTATTTCTTCCTTCATATTATACCATGATTCTATTAAAGCTTTAGCTAATTTGCTTTCATTTTTGTTGATTGATTTTTGGCTTTCCATGAGAGGGGGTTAGTCCTTATCATTACCTTGGTGGAATTTGGGTCGTGACATTACTATTAATGGTTTTCATACCATAGTTGATCTCTTGTTGTTGGATATGGTGGATTTTGAGTTGTGACGACCTGATCGGTCGTTTTGAGCATTAGCATTCTGTTAGCTGATTTGAGGTCTTGAGTAGCTTCATATAATGTATTATGACTTGCGTGTATGGTCGGTTTTGGTTTTCGAGTGGTTCGGGATTGATTTAGAAGAATGATATTCATTTTAGAAGCTTTAGGTTGGAAGAGTTCACCAAGTTTGACGTTTGTGTATTTGATCTCGGATCGAAATTTTGATGGTTCCGTTAGGCCGGATGGTGAATTTGTACTGTGGCATATTCCCAGATTCGTATTTAGATATTTCTAGAAGATTTTGGCTCTATTTGGCGAAAGTTGGAAGTTTGAAGGTTTGGAAAGTTCATAGGTTTGACCGGGAGTTGACTTAGATGTTATCTGGTTCGGATTATGGTTCTGGAAGTTGTAGTAGGTTCGTTATTTCATTTTGAACTTGTGTGAATAATTTGAGGTTATTTCGAGTTCTTTAGACATGTTCGGCATAAGTTTGGAATTTGGAAATTCGAAATAGTTCAGTAAGCTTGAATTGAGATGCGATTCGTGGTTTTGATGTAATTTTGCAGGATTTGAGTTCTCGAGTAGGTCCGTGTTATGTTTTGGGACTCTTTCGTATGTTTAGACGGGGTCCCGAGGGATTCGAGTGCGTTTCGGGGTGGTTTCAAACCATTTCCATCATGTTTGCATTGCCGGTTTTTGCTGGTGTCAGCTGTGAATCACTTTCGCGTGGGTGCCATCGCATTTGTGGATAAGGAAATTGGACGGGAGGAGATTTGTTCTTCATGTTCGCGAATGAGGGACCGCATTTGCGAAGGTTGTTTGTTAGGATGGGTACTATCCTCTTAGCGTTCGCGACAAGGCTGTCACGTTCGGGTTGGAGAGTTGGGAGTTGGTGGGGTTGCTTTCGTGTTTGCGGAGGGTTGACTTATTTGTGCATCGCGTCCACGAGGTATCCGACACGAACGCAAAGGGTAATCCTAGGCAGTGAGTATTGTGCTTCGCGATCACGAAGCTCATCCCGCGATCGCGATGGGTATTCTTGGAGCAGATCTATAAGTTATTTTATTCGAGAGTTTTACTCATTTTATCATATTTTGATATTAGGTGCTTGGATTGGGAAATTTTTTGAAGCAATTTTCACCACTTGGATTAATTTGACTTTGATTAAATTATTATACATAATTTCCTCTCATTTTTTGGCATTTAATTGATGAATCTAAGAGTGAAATTGAGGGTTTTTTGGGAAAATCTTTTCTAAAGTAAATGATTTGGTTTGAACATCGATTCCGAGTCGAATTTGAGTGAAACTTGTATGGTTGGACTCGTGTTTGAATGATTTTTCGGAATATGTGAGATTTGTCGGGTTCCAAGGTGCAGGCCCAGTTTGACATTTTAGTTGAATTTGAGTATTTGATTAAAGATTCGACCTTTATCATTTGGGTTTGATTCCCATGGCAATATTTGATACTTTTGAGTTGCTTTTGGCTATATTCTAGCCGTTCTAAAGTCGATTTGCGCGAGAAGGCATTTCTAGAGTAATGTTTTTGCTTGCATGAGGTCAGTATCTTACCTAAACTTGGTTAAGGAACTAGTTTCCTGAGTTATTAGTGTTGAATATGCGCTATGGGTGGCGCACATCTGAGGAGATTGAGCCCATGCGCCTACACCGGGGTATTGTCCATTCTCGGGGTAGTGATTAGGCTATTATATGACTTGAATTGATTTTCAAGCTTCATGTTATCATATTTTTTCCTATGTTGTACCCCTTTGAGAGTTAGTTGAATCATGTTAGAGATTATTGGTTGGTAGATCTCCTGTTCAAACATGTTAATTGCTATTCTTGTGGTATAATAGCTTGATTTGAACTATGGTAGTACACTTTGCACATGCCTACCGTTGACGATCAATTTAGACCATCCCTTTCAAAATTAAATTATTTTTACTTAATGATATGTAATAAATGTGTTGAAAATATTTTCTAATAAATAATACTTATTTTTATATAAAAATAATATTGATAAGTAATTAATCATGTTAAATTAAAAATCTGGTATTAAATATTTAAAAAATATTACCCTTCCCATTTTTAATAAAATAACCTCTATATTTTTATGCGCAAGTAATACTTAATTTAACAAATTTAACCTTTGATTTTTAATTAACTCGCTTAATATTTAAATAATAAAAAATATTTTTCATAATTTAGTAAATATGTGTTTAACAAAAAATTAGTTAATTAGGATAATTCAGAGTGTATTTGATGTTTATATTTTCTATCACATTTAATTAGAATTAATTAAGTTGATTTTAAAGGGATTAAAGATCAAAAGGCTACAATTGCAAATGCACAATCAAATACAATGTGGTTATTTGTTAAATTGAAATTGTTCATAATCCATGTGCCCTCACAAGAAAGAAATTCCTAAAATTACAAAATTTACATCAACAACATAAGGGACAAATGCACATAGACACTCTCTCTCAACAAAGAATTTCAAGTGTTAACAAATATCATGCCATAAGCTTTCCCATATTTTAATTCGCCGCCAATTTAAGAACATTCGGTTGGAAATCCCATAAGGACTTTTTAATTTTGTAATGTAGTCTTAGGGAGTGGTAGGATAAGCATTTGAGATACAAATGACTACACCCTCCTTGAATACTACTCACATTTGTCTTTCTTTTTGCACTTTACTTCGTTTTAAACCACATAGCCCTTATGACTACATGATAATTCGTAATTATGATTTAGGAGCGTGCTTAAGGTTATAACTTGTTGATTTGGGCATAAATAAATGTTTTATCCTTTTGAGCTTTATTATTAACCCGTAGTCATACACTTGGCTTATTTGCACCATGATTTGGTGGTTTCTATGGCATAAATTACTCATGTTAAATGACCTGATTAAACTTGTGCATGCTTAAATAGTTTATTGAGTCTTTTGATAAATTGAATTACTTGATTATCCATAGTCATTTGATCTTTTATCCGCATTCTTATTGTGGTGTCTGGTGCTTCTTTATTACATTGTTTCATACACAGATGCTTGGTTATTGAGTAAAGTTTGGCGTTATATACACTTGAGCAGATATTGATTATTAGTTATTGATAATTGATCATTAATATTAAATGATCAATGCTTGGATATGGATTTGTCACTCCGGAATCAGGTGATTACGCATGTTACTTTGGGCCCTTTGAGCATAGGCACCCAGGATAATTGGTGCTTGGTTGGACGCGTGGCCTGAGTCAGGCACATGGATTTATGTTGTGAGATGTTGAGAGAGGGATCCTGAGCGCGTATATATATATATATATATATATATATATATATATATATATATATATATATGAGAGAGCGAGAGAGAGAGAGAGAGACTCGTGCAAATATTGTGTACATATATGATGTCTTGATATAAGGATTAATGTATTGATATCGTAATTGATCTTCTTATCTACAAAGCATGCCTGAATTTTGTAAGAACTTTATTTTTAAGCTTTCGTACTCATTTGTTGATACCATACTTCATTCCATATCTTGTTTATGTTGTCATCAGATTATTGGACTATTAGCGAGTGTCGATATCGATCCCTCGCCACTATTTCTTTGAGACTAGACTCAATACTTACTAGGTACTGTAGTTTTGTACACATACTATAATTTTGCATATTTTTTTGCAGGTCCTTAGTCTGGTATTAGTGTTACCCTGCAGACTAGGTGATATATATGGAGACTTCAGGGTGAGATACTTTACTTAATCCGATCCGTAACACATCGAGTCCCCCTCCCTACTTATCTATGCAGTCTATTTATTTCTTTCAGACAGACATTGTTATTCAGTTTATACTCTTTCTCCTTATTAGATGCTTGTGATAGTTGTGATACCGGGTTTTGGGCTATGTAGACCGTTGTGATCATGTTTAGACCCTGTCTCAAATATTTATATTTTTGACATTGGTTTTAAGACTATTTCTCCCTTCATATTATATCATAATTCTATTAAAGCTTTAGTTAATTTGCTTTGATTATTGTTGATTGATTTTTGGCTTTCCATGAGAGTGGATTAGTCCTTATCATTACCTTGGTGGGATTTGGGTCGTGACATTACTATTAATGGTTTTGATACCATAGTTGATCTCTTGTTGTTGGATATGGTGGATTTTGAGGCGTGACGACCCGATCGGTCATTTTGAGCATTAGCATTCTGTTAGGTGGTTTGAGGTCTTGATTAGCTTCATATGATGTAGTATGAGTTGCATGTATGATTGGTTTTGGTTTTCGAGTGGTTCGGGATTGATTTAGAAGAATGATTATCATTATAGAAGCTTTAGGTTGGAACAGTTCACTAAGTTTGACTTTTGTGTATTTGATCTCGGGTCGGAGTTTTGATGGTTCCGTTAGGTCCAGATGGTGAATTTGTACTTGGGCGTATGCCCAGATTCATATTTGGATATTTCTAAAAGGTTTTGGCTCTATTTGACGAAAGTCGAAAATTTGAAGGTTTTGGAAGTTCATAGGTATGATCGGGAGTTGACTTAGGTGTTACCAGGTTCGGATTATGGTTCTGGAAGTTGTAGTAGGTTCATTATGTCATTTGGAACTTGTGTGAAAATTTTTAGGTGATTCCGAGTTGTTTAGCCATGTTCGGCATAAATTTGGAATTTGGAAATTCAAAATAGTTCGTTAAGCTTGAATTAAGATGTGATTCGTGGTTTTGATGTTATTTTGCGGGATTTAAGTTCTCGAGTAGGTCCGTGTTATGTTTTGGGACTCTTTGGTATGTTCAGACGGGGTCCCGAGGGGGTTCGGGTGAGTTTCGAGGTGGTTTCAAACCATTTCTCTCATGTTTGCATTGATGGTTTTAGCTGGTGTCAGCTGTGAATTGCTTTCGTGTGGGTGCCATCGCATTCGTGGATAAGGAAATTGGACGAGAGGAGATTTGTTCTTTATGTTCTCGAATGAAGGACCTCATTCGTGAAGGTTGTTTGTTAGGCTGGGTACTATCCTCTTACGTTCGCGACAAGGCTGTCGCGTTCGGGTTGGAGAGCTGGGAGCTAGTGTTGCCTTCGTGTTTGCGGAGGGTTGACTTATTTGTGCATCGCGTCCACGAGCTATGCGACACTAACGCAAAGGATAATCCTTGGGCAGTGAGTTTTGTGCTTTGCGATCGAGAAGCTCATCCCGCGATCAGCGATGGGTATTCCTGGAGCAGATCCATAAGTTATTATATTCGAGGGTTTTACTAATTTTATCTTATATTGATATTAGGAACTCGGATTGGGGAACCTTTTGAAGCAATTTTCACCACTTGGATTGGTTTGACTTTGATTAAATTATTATACATAATTTCCTCTTTGATTTTGGCATTTAATTGATGAATCTAAAAGTGAAATTGAGGGTTTTTTGGCAAAACCTTTCTAAAGTGAATGATTTGGTTTTGAACATCGATTCAGAGTCGGATTTGGGTGAAACTTGTATGGTTGGACTCATGTTCGAATGATTTTTCGGAATATGTGAGTTTTGTTGGGTTCCAAGGTGCAGGCCCAGGTTGACGTTTTAGTTCGCTTTGAGTATTTGATTAAAGATTCGACCTTTATCGTTTGGGTTTGATTCACATGGCATTATTTGATATGTTTGATTTGCTTTTGGCTATATTCTAGCCGTTCTAAAGTCGATTCGCGCGAGAAGAGACTTCTAGAGTATTGTTTTGGCTTGCTTGAGGTAAGTATCTTACCTAAACTTGATTGAGGAACTAGTTGCCTGAGTTATTAGTGTTGACTATGCGCTATGGGTGGCGCACATGTGAGGAGATTGAGCCCATGTGCCTGCACCGGGGTATTGTCCATTCTCGGGGTAGTGATTAGGCTATTATATAACTTGAGTTGATTTCTAAGCTTCATGTTATCATTTTTTTTTTTATTTTGTACCCTTTTGGGAGTTAATTGAATCATGTTAGAGAATAAAAATGGTAAGGGTAATATATTTTAAATATTTAATACCAAATTATTAATTTAACATTATTAATTACTTGTCTACATTATTTTTATATAAAAATAAGTATTATTGATTAGAAAATATTTTCAACACATTTATTACATATTATTAAGTATAAATAATATGTAATTAACTCGCTTATTATTTAACTTAATACTAAATTATTTTTCTATAATTTAGTAAATAAGTGTTTGATAAAAAAATTGGTTGATAATTCAGAGTGTATTTGGTGATTACATTCTCTATCACATTTAATTAGAATTAATTAAGTTAATATTAAAGGGATTAAAGATCAAAAGGCTTACAATTGCAAATGCACCATCAAATACAATGTGGCTTTTTTTAATTTAAAATTGGCCCAAATATCAGCTCAATCTCCCATTTGACCCGGTCCAGGTCCACCCCTCTCCACTTCATGTTAGCAACCCATCCCACCTATGCGAACCAATCAAGTTGTGCCATGTCATCCCTTAATCTCACTCACAAAACAAACACAAACCATCTGGGTCGTCGATCCAAATATTCGACGGTCCACATTTGATTACCATTTTTTTTAATTCTCACCCTCCCATCAGATATTACCACAGCCGTTGGATCACAAATATCCAACGGTTTCCGTATTTTCTCAAAAAATAAAAATTTGAAACATTTAATTCCCTCTTTATCAGGGCCACTGATCAAATGATCGAACAGCCAAGACCTCTTCCCCTTTTTTTAACCTTAGAGACCGACCTAGTAATCCCTAAACCCTAAAACATCTCTCCCTTTACCTGGCTGCCCTAATTTCCCAAAATGCTCTCATTTCTCTCATTCGCCTAAACCCATCAATCCCAAATCCTTGCACAAATTTGTGCAAGGTCACATGATTCAACCTCAAATCATCTCTTTTTCCTCCTAAGCTGCGAATCTCGCCGATTCTTTTTCATTTCCATCGATAAATTCAAAACACCCAAATCTGATACCCTAGCCCAAAATTAAAACTTCAAAGTCATCTGATTCCTCTCATGCACCATCAAATTGGGGCATGCATGAAGGTTTCTCATAGCTTCGTTATGAGTATTCGATGTCCAGAGGTCAAACGCAGTGACCTCTGGACATTGGAGCCTTAACCAATTCTTCTGCTCATTAACGGTCGATTCTGATTCTCACACTCCTAGGTAAAACTCCTTCATAGATTTTCCCTCTATTCTTTCTAATTTTACTCCCTATCGTCATTAACGCATTGTTATATTCCACTCACTATATGAAGCCTCTATAAATAGTGGCTTAACTGTTCTCACCTAACAACACAACGAAAGAAACAACAACCACCAAGAATCATCACACACACGCACAATCGCATAATTGAAAGCTTAGATTTTCACTGATTTTTCACTTTCTTTTCTCTTCTCCAATTCCGAGTTCATCCTCTATTCGAAACTTGAGTCTTTGGATTCTATTGAATAAAGGACTTTGGTTTGGTTTGCTGCTCCGTAGAAGGTCAGTGTATATAGACCCCTCTCCTTCTTTGTTTTTTTAAGTTATAATCATGCTTACCATGTTATTTTTGCTGTTTATCTTTGCTTATAATGTATGCTATCAGCTTATGACTGATTATCATGCCTTAACATTGAATATTATCCTCATTGTATGAGCCAACTATTTTCCCTGATACCTGAAACTATTTTGATGTTTGTCGACTCTCATGTGCTTAATAAGTTCCACCAGATAAATGCTTCTTTAAACTGAACAAATCTAAGTCTTGCTGAATATCAGTAGTTAATAAAGAGATTTAATGATTCTCTACATCTGCTTTATCGAAATTATACTACTGTTATGATCTTAGGTTTCTTCTGATACCATGTTAAAAGTTCTATGCCTACTCTCCCAATATTATTTTGATCCTAGAATTAAAAATACCACTTGCTGATCCATGCTTAATCTGTGTACTTTAATAATATTGGGATCATGTTTGTCGTGTACACTTACGGGTCCAATACAAACTTGTTATAGTCTAAACTCACCAGCTTATTTTCCTTGCTATTCAAATATGTCCTGCAATCTTATAATCCCCTAAAAACATCATTGTGTGTAGGATTGGAAGTTTTCTATTAATCCTCATGTTTGTGTGATTTCTTAGTTATACCTTTGAATTCCAATGTATAAATGTTCCCTAAAGTGATTGACCTAAGTCTTAATGAGTTTCTGTAGTTAATTCTATATGTATTCTGTCAGTTATTACCTTGTTTAATAGCCTAGTTTAAGCTGTTATATTAACCTCTCCTTAAAAGTTATGGTTAAAAGTTATTTAACCTTGTTGCATTCGTGCTATATTATCTCTTGGGTTAACTATGTTGTTAATATGTCTAAAACTGAACTTCACCATGATGCCTATGTTATCACACCAACTTGTCTGTGTGGATTGATTAATCAGCCATCAAAACTATGTCCACTTAGTATATGTGAAACTTTCTAGTTCTCATGATTTGAACCTCTATAATGAACATACTAGTCTGATTCTAGATCATCTGCTCCTTTGCTATACTCTATAATCTTGCAGTCCTTTAGGAACATCACTTGTATGTATTTGAATATCCTCTGTTAAGCCTCTAGACCTAGTTGTTTGTTAACAAACTTCCTGCTTGTATTTCATTTAATAGATACTCATGCTTGAGCCCTCATATTCTTCGCTTAGAACTATATTATTCCATAAGGAAGAAGCTGAATCTTGATAGCCTAACCACATAGAATTTGGAATGCAAAGTTAGTTGTTATCACTTATGAACTAAAGGAAAACTTATTAATATTTGCTTGCCTTGTTTGGATGAATATTGTACCATGCTTGTTTGAATACCTTGGCCCTTAATAATCTAATGTGAATCTGGATTGAGAACCGGATAGGATAAGTGATAATGTTACTACTTTGGATTAGATTAAGAATTCCTGCAGGTTTAAACCTACCAATAGGATTAGTAAGGTCAACATACACATCTTCTCTACCCCCTGGAACACTTAACTTAGCATCTCAAACTTGAACTAGTCTACTAGTGGTTGCCTCTCTTTGTTTCACATCTGTGATTAATTTCTTCAAAGTGTTCAGATGCATGATGAATGTCCTTGTATATTGTAAACACTTGTAACAACCTACATTCTTGTATTTGGATTGTGATCTTAAAGTTGATAATATAATCTTACACTGTTCATATCCTTATACTCTGATGATGGTATTCTGTGTAGCTTCTGTGGCAATTATGTCTGCCTGAACCTTTTGTCCTAACTGCTGATGGCTATTAGAGTGAGTACCTCATTTCTATCTAAACCTTTGGGGAAGAATGATCACGAGTAATTAAGGGTGTTTGGGGTTGGTCTTAGTCTGTGGATGAGGTATCCCTACTTGACAAAAGCACTGATCAGGGTCCTTGAGACCCCTGTGAACTCTGAAGTGCAAGGTATTCCAAATATACCTTGTTCATGAATAAGGTCTCACACTAATCTCTTAGTCATTGGCCTTCATTAATCCTCTTAGGATTAATATAAATGAAGTTTGGTCTTCACTCTACAGTATTTATTTGTTACGTCCTTCTCTTATTGGGCCTCATTGGCTTACTGTATTCTTAATCACATTTGTATGTTACAACCTATTTTATTAGGCGTTATGCAACATCACTAATGTCTTCTCTATATTTTTTTATGAATGTTCGAATTTGGGCCTGTTGAGTTCTCTAGAGCTCAGGCCCAAGTTCCAGCCTAAAGTCCAAATTGTTGAAGCCTGCTGCCACTATGTTAGAAGTTTGTTGGGCCTACATTTCCTTTGGCCCAAATTCTAAGTCCAGTTCCCTCTCCTTTCCTCACTCTTACATAAATCGAACTTGTTACTTATTCTCTGTATATATTACACTAACGTTGTTATTGGATGCTTCTATTGTGCTTTAATTATTTTAGGAACCTAGGCAAGCCAAGGCTCATAGGTAATTAAAAGGGAATCACTGTTTATACTATGTTAAGCATAAACTACAACACTTTGGTCATTTATGTTTGCTATGCAAGATTTCGTTAATATATGCTAACCAAGCTCTTTTGAAGTTTAAAACAGATTTGAAAAGCAAGCGATCCTTCTCTTAAAAGCCAGAATTAAAAGGATAATTTTGAAGTTGGTTTTCTATAAACAAACAAAAATCAAATAGGGAGTTTGCCGCACTATACAAATATTAGAGGACATGTTTCGCGCCTGTGTTATGGATTTTAGGGGCTCTTGGGATCAGTTATTATCGCTTATGGAGTTTGCCTACTACAACAACTATCAGTCGAGTATCCAGATGGCTCCGTATAGGGCTCTATATGGGAGACGGTGTCGTTCTCCAGTTGGGTGGTTTGAACCGGGAGAGGCTAAGTTATTAGGCATGGATCTGGTTCAAGAGGCTTTGGAGAAGGTCAAGATGATCCAGGATAGGCTTCGTACAGCCCAAACGAGGCAGAAGAGTTATGCCGATCGGAAGGTTCGCAATGTTTCATTCATGATTAGAGAGCGAGTTTTGCTCCGGGTTTCACCCATGAAGAGTGTGATGAGGTTCGGGAATAAGGGAAAGTTGAGCCCTAGGTATATCGGACCCTTTGAGATCCTTGAGAGGGTTGGAGAGATGGCCTGCAAGCTTGCTGTGCCACCTAGTTTATCTACAGTTCATCCAGTATTTCATGTGTCTATGCTCCGGAAGTATTATGGTGATCCTTCTCATGTTTTAGACTTCAACACAGTCTAGTTGGACGAGGATTTGACTTATATTGAGGAGCATGTGGCTATCTTGGACCGACAGGTCTGAAAATTGAGATCAAAGGATATTGCTTTAGTGAAGGTTCAATGGAGGGGTCATCCAGTCGAGGAGGTGACCTAGGAGACCGAGTAAGACATGCGGAGTCGTTATCCTCATATATTCACCACTTTAGCTATGTCCTTATGCACGTTCGAGGACGAACGTTTGTTTTAAGAGGGAAAGAATATAACGACCCGATCGGTCATTTTATGTAATTGCACCCAATTACCCCCTTTTATTTCTTGCCACATGTGTGTTTGTGCTTTTATGACTTTTGGGGTTGATTAATTTCGATCCGGGAAGCTTTCAGGGTGACTTGGACCTTTGATTCTAAACTTAGAAGCTTTAATTTGAAAATGTTGACCAAACTTTGACTTTTGTGAAAACGACCCCGGAACTGTGTTTTTATGACTCTGATAGCATCATATCGTGATTTCTTACTTGGGCATATACCCGAAATTGATTTTGGAATTCCGTAGGTTGATTTGTGTTGATTTGCCAAAATTTGACAATTTAAAGTTGAAAAGTTTGACCGTAGATTGACTTTTAGCTATCAAACTCAAAATTTCTTTTTGGGACTTCTAATAGGTCCATTATGGCATTTAGAACCTATCTGCAAAATTTGGTGTCATTTGGAGTTGACATGATAGGATTCAGACGCTTAGTTTTAATTTTAGAAGTTCTTGAAAATTTCTTTGAATTTCATGCATTTTAGAGCTCAATTCGTAGTTTTAGATGTTATTTTTGTGTTTTGATCACTCGAGCGAGTTCGTATAATATTTTTAGACTTTTGTGAAGATTTGGTTTGGAGCCCCGAGGGCTCGAATGAGTTTCGGACATATTCCCCAAGTTTTTTGGACTGAAAATAGCAGTTGGTGTCTGGTGTCCTCTAGTGTCGCAATTGGGAACACCAAGATCACATTTGCTACCATAGCAGGAATCCCAGGTATTGCAAATGCGATGCCTTGGTCGCATTTGCGAAGAGCTTCTGGGCTGGGCTAGGTTAGCATTTGTGACAGAAATGTCGCTTTTGCGAAGGCAGCTGGGGTTGCGAATGCGATCCCATCTTCGCATTTGCGAAGAGCTTCCCAAGATTTCAGTGCTGCATTTGCGAGGATTTCTTCGCAATTGTGACGATTTGTAATTGCGAACCCATATCACAATTGTGATATCTGCAGCTGAACATGAGGGCTGAAAGTCGGGATTTATCTCTCAGTCTCTCGTTTTTGAACCCTAGACTCGGTAGGCGATTTGGAGAGGGGATTTTCACCTACAAACCTTGGGTAAGTGATTCTAATCCATTTTTAATCATATTCCATCAACATATCTTAGATTTTAACATCAAAATCATGTTAATCAAAGTAGAAATTTATGAAACTTTGTCAAGCTTTTGAAAAATAAGAAATTGAGTTTTGAGAGTCGATTTCGACTCGGATTTTGAAACCAATCACATATATGAATTTGTGGATTCATGGGTAGACGGAATCTACCATTGAACCCGGGTTTTGACGGGGCGAGCCTCGGGTTGACTTTTGTTGACTTTTTGAGAAAAGTGTAAAGATCTTAACTTTATCTATTGCAATTGAATTCCCTAGCATTGTTTGATAAGGGAAAAGCTATTTCCAAGTGTTCAATTGGCTTAGTTGAGGTAAGTGTCTTGCCTAACTTCGTGTAGGGGAACTACCCCTTAGGATTGGTATTGTTTGATTCAATTGTGCTAAGTGAAATCTGTGCATGCAAGGTGACGAGTGGGTACACGGGTTGTACGTAGTATTTGACTGATTTAGACTACTTGGACTATTTTCATGCTTTAATTGAAATGCCATATTATCTCCTAAATTCTCAGTCAAATTATCCTTAATTGTGTTAGACTGGCCTTAAATACCTTAGTTGACTTGTTTAGTATTTGCTCTACATCCTACTTGCTAAATTGCTCTCATGCTTTAGTTGAACTTGTTGCCTCCTTTATTGTTACATGCTATCTCTTCATTGTTATTTTTCATTGTTTGAATTAATTGTCCGTGATATCCTTTTACTTATTAATTTTCATTATTTGAGACTCATTGTTGTATATTATTTTCCTTTATTATGAGTTAGTCTTGTCTAATATCGTGGTTATACATTATTTTCTCATTGTTTAGTTATTTGGTGTTGGAGTTGTGAAAGTCGTTAATACGTTGAGGCGATGTTGGTTATTGTTGAAACATCTGTCTTATTGAGTATTTTTTATCCATTGTTGTTGCTGATATCTTTTACACATTATGGTGGAGCCATGGGTTATTGTTGTGGAAACATTGATATTGTTGTTGTTGGCAAGTTGTGATATGTGGGCACTTATGATGCGAATTGTTATTGTGATAAGATATTAAAGTGCATGCGGCGGTATAAGTCTTGGGTTGATGTGCATGCGGTGGTATAAGGTGGGACTTATTTGCGTGTTGCTTGTAGGGGAACTACATGAAGCCATGCGGCGTCATAAGGTGGGCTAAAGTGCATGTAGCTATTTCAGGAAAACAGTTTTTAGAATCTATTTTCAAATGTAAGGCTCACGCGGTGGTATTGTGATTGAAATTGAGAAATGTAAATACGAGGCGGTACCTCGGTTGTGATTCTTGATTATATGAGGCAGTACCTCGGTTTGATTTCATTATACACGAGGCGGTACCTCATTGTGTTTCTTGTTGTTTGTTTCATGTTGCAAAGTGTTGTGGAAGGAATATTTCTTGTTGCTTCATTCTTTATTATTCTAGTAGTTGTAGTCAGTACATGATCATTATAGCACTTTAGTTGCTTCTTTTATGATATTTCTACTGTTAACTTCCAGTACTAGTTCTTGCCATTATCTTGTTCCGTATCAGTTATTCTTCACTTTTCATTACTTATCTGTATTACATTTTTATACTGTCTATTTCATATCCTAGTAGGTGTCTTGATCTGGCCTCGTCACTAATCTACTGAGGTTAGGCTTGATACTTACTGGGTACCGTTGTGGTGTACTCATACTACGCTTCTGCACATCTTTTTGTGCATATCCTGGTACGTCTGCTCGTGCCGGTCATTAGAGGTAGTTGTAGCTGCTGCTTGGGAGACTTCAAGGTGTACCTGCTCCACGTCTATAGGCCTCGGAGTCACCTTCCCAGTTTTACTTCCTGTTGCAGTTTTCTTTCGAATAGTGATGTAGTAGTACTCTAGTTGTATTCTGTAGAGCTTATGACTCAAATCCACCGATTTTGGGGTCTGTATTGTGAGATTCTATTTATAGAAGGTTTTATCTATTATTAGTCGTAAAGATTACGTGCCATCACGACATCCTTCGAAGGGAAATTGGAGTCAGGACATCAGGCCCGTTGCTATGCATTTCCCACAAGGCCAGAGGTAGTTTCTTCTGATGCCATGATCACATGTATTGTATCAGTGTGTCACAGGGATGCTTCAGTGTTATTTGACCCTGGTTCCACTTATTCCTATGTGTCATCATATTTTGCTCGTTATTTGGATATGCCTCGTGATTCTCTTAATATTCTTGTTCATATATCTATACTGGTGAGTGATTCTATTGTGGTGGATAGTGTATATCAATCTTGTGTGGTTACTATTAGGGGTAATGAGACTAGAGCTGATCTTTTATTGCTCAATACGCTTGATTTTGAGGTAATTTTGGGTACGTATTGGCGGTCTATGTACCATGCTATTCTTGATTGTCACGCTAAGACCGTGACATTAGCGATACCGAGGTTGCCAAGGTTGGAGTAGAGAGGTCACTTGGTCACACTCCCAGTAGAGTGATTTCATATTTGAATACTCAACGGATGATTGAGAAGGGATATTTGGCATATTTGACCTTCGTGAGAGATGTTACTACTGATACTCCTACTGTGAGTCAGTCCCAATAGTGAGGAAGTTCTTAGATGTGCTTCCTGCAAACCTGTTGGGCATGCCACCCGACAGGGATATTGATATTGGTATTGACTTGGTGCCGGGCACTCAGCCCATCTCAATTCCACCATATTGCATGGCATAAGCGGAGTTGAAGGAACTGAAGGAGCAGTTACAGGAATTGCTTGATAAGGGCTTCATCAGGCCTAGTGTGTCATCTTGGGGTGCACTTGTACTATTTATGAAGAAGAAAGATGGTTCCATGAGGATATGCATCGACTACAGGCAGTTGAACAAGGTTACTATAAAGAACAACTATCCAGTACCGCATATTGATGATTTATTTGATCAGCTTCAGGGTGCTAGAGTATTCTCGAAGATTGACTAGAAATCGGGGTACCATATGTAGGGTTTCAAGTATTCCTAAGATAGATTTCAAGACCCGTTATGGGCATTATGAGTTCTCGGTGATGTCTTTTGGGCTGACCAATGCCCCAAAAGCTTTCATGCACTTGATGAACAACATATTTCAATCGCATAAGGATTCCTTCATCATTGTGTTTATTGATGATATATTGGTGTATTCTTGCAGTCGGAAGGAGCATGAGCAGCACTTGAGGATTGTGCTCTAGACTTTCAGGAAGAATAAGTTTTATGATAAATACTCCAAGTATGAGTTCTGGTCAGACTCGATGGCATTCTTGGGTTACGTGGTGTCCAGTGAGGGGATTAAGGTGGATCTGGAAAAACATTGAGGTAGTTTAAAGTTGGCCTAGACCTTCTATCACTACAGAGATCCGGAGGTTCCTTTGGTTGGATGGATATTACTCCCGTTTTGTGGAGGGATTTTCATCTATAGTACCCCCATTGACTAGATTGACATAGAAGGGTGCCCCATTCAGGTGGTCTGATAAGTGTGAGAAGACCTTTCAGAAGATAAAGACTGCCTTGACTACAACTCCAATTTTGGTTTTGCCTTTAGGATCGGGTTCTTATACAGTCTATTGTGATACTTCACGAGTTGGCATTTGATATGTGTTGATGCAGGAGGTAGAGTGATTGCTTATGTTTCATGTCAGTTAAAGCCCCATGAGAAGACTACCTAGTACACAATTTGGAGTTAGCAACCATTGTTCACGCACTCAATTTGGAGTCATTATCATTATGGCATGTCTTATGAGGTGTTCACGGATCACAGGAGTCTCTAGCATTTATTCAGGTAGAAGGATTTGGACTAGAGGAAATGGAGGTGGTTAGATCTATTGAAAGACTATGATATCACCATTCTTTATCATCCAAGGAAGGCCAATATGGTGGCCGATGCTTTGAGTAGGAAGGCGGAGAGCATGGGTAGTCTTGCTTCTTAACCTAGATGGGGAGAGACCATTAGCTTTGGATGTTTAGGCCTTGGCCAACAGGTTCATGAGGTTGGATAGTTTGAAGCCTAGCAGGGTTCTTGCTTATGTTGTATCACTATCGTCCTTGTTTGAGCGTATCAAGGTGCATCAATATGATGATCCCCACTTGTTTGTCCTAAGGGACACGGTGCAACACGGTGATGCTAAGAAGGTTATTGTTGGTGATGCTGGGATATTGAGGCTTCGGGACCGGATTTGTGTGCCTTATGTGGATGGGTTGTGAGAGTTGTTAATTGAAGAGGCCCGTAGTTCGCGGTATTCCATTCATCCGAGTGCCGCAAAAATGTAATGCAATTTGAGGCAGCATTATTGGCGACGGAGGATTAAGTAGGATGTCATTGAGTATGTTGCTCAGTGTTTGAACTGTCAGCAGGTTAAATACGAGCATCAGAGACCTGGTGGTTTGCTTCAGAGGTTAGATATACCAGAGTGGAAGTGGGAGTGTATCACTATGGATTTTGTAGTTAGGCTTCCATGGACCTTAAGGAGATTTGATGCAGTGTGGGTCATTATGGACAGACTGACCAAGTCTGCACACTTCATTCCAGTCATGACTACCTACACTTCAGAGCAGATAGCTCGAGTTTATCTTCGGAAGATTGTTCGCCTTCACGGTGTGCCGGTGTCTAATATCTCAAATCGAGGCACTCAGTTTACATTGCATTTTTGAAGAGCGGAGCACCGCGAGTTGGGCATGCAGTTCGAGCTAAGTACGGCATTTTGTCCCCAGAGGGACGGACCGTCCGAGCGTACTATTGAGATATTGGAAGACAGGTTGCGAGAATGTATCATTGATTTCGGGGGTCGGTGGGATGAGTTTCTACCGTTAGAAGAGTTCAACTACAACAATAGCTATTAGTCAAGTATCCAGATGGCTCCGTATGAGGCTTTTTATGGGAGGCAATGTTGTTATTCGGTTTGTATGTTTGAGCCTGGGGAGGCTAGGTTGTTGGGCACTGATCTAGTTCGAGATACTTTTGAGAAGGTGAAGTTGATTCAGGAGCGGCTTCGTACAGTGAAGTCCAGGAAGAAGAGTTATGCTAATTGGAAGGCTCGTGTTGTGGCATATATGGTGGGTGAGAAGGTTCTACTCAGAGTTTTTCCCATAAAGGGTGTGATGAGGTTCAGGAAGAAGGCAAGTTGAGTCCTCGGTATGTTGGTCCATTTGAGGTCATGGAGATGGTTGGTGAGGTGGCTTACAGACTTGCCTTGCCACCTAGTCTATTAGGAGTTTATTTAGCATTTCATGTTTCTATGCTCCGAAAGTACTATGGGGACCCATCACATATGTTAGATTTGAGCTCGGTGCAGATGGACAAGGATTTGACTTATGATGAGGAGCCAATGGCCATTTTGAATAGGCAGGTTCACACGCTGAGGTTGAAGAATATTGCATCAGTGAAGGTTCAGTGGAGGGGTCAACCGGCCGAGAAGGCGACTTGGGAGACTGTTTATGATAGTGGAGCAGATATCTTCACTTTTTTGGCACTTCAGGTATGATTCTAAGCTCGTTTGAGGACGAACATTTGTTTAAGAAGGGGAGAATGTAATGACCCAACCGGTCGTTTTGTGTATTTTAGCCTCGTTGCCTCTATTGGATGCTTTACATATGTATATTTTTCGTTATGTGACTTGCGGGGATAATTGGTTTTGTTTCAGGGGAGTTTTGGATTGAATTGGGACACTTAGTCCCTTTGGTTGGAGGCTTAAGTTGTAAGAGAGGACCGGAGTTTGGCTTTTGTATAGCCGCTTGGAATGATGTTTCGATGGTTCTAATAGGTTCCTATGGTGATTTTGGACTTATGTGTATGTCCGAATTCAAATTTGGTGGTTCCTAGGTTTATTTGGTTTTATTTGGCAAAATTTGAAAACTTGAAGGTTTGGAAGGTTCATAGGTTTAACGGGGAGTTGGCTTTGATGTTATCGGGTTTGGTTACGGAAATTAGAATAGGTCCGTTATGTCATTTGAGACTTGTACACAAAATTTGAGGTCATACGAGTTGTTGAGGCATGTACGACGTAAGTTTTGAATTTGGAAATTTGGATTAGTTTATTAAGTTTGGATTGAGGTGTGATTCATGGTTTTGATGTTATTTTGTGTCATTTGAGTCCTCGAGTAGGTCCATGTTATATTTTGGGATTGGTTGGTGTGATTGGACAAGGTCTCGGGGAATAAGTGATTCCCGCAGCTGCGATGGCTTGTCCCCAAATGCAGTACCGTAAAAGCGGCTTTGGGTCCGCAAATGCGGAATTGTTTTGCAGATTATAGTATTTGGAGGGTTTGGTCACTTTTCATTATTTGGAGTTGTGGAGCTGAGCTAGAGGCGATTTTTGGAGGGGTTTTTCCACTACAGTTGAAGGGGTAAGTAATCTCTACTTGATTTTGATAATTAGATATTGATTTCTAATGAATTATTACACCTTGACTATATAATATAAAGGTGGAATTTGGGGATTTTTGGCCATGGTTTTGGAGAGTGAGAATTGGTGATTTGGGGGTCGATTTGAGGTTGATTTGGATGAAACACACATATTTGGACTCGTATTAGAATGGGTGTTCGGTATTTGTGTATTTTGTCAAGTTCGGGGGTGCAGGCCCGGGGTTGGCTTTTTGGGTGGACTTTGTATAATTGCATCAAGATCTTAGCTTTATTGTTTGGAGTTGTTTTCTATAGCTTTTATTGATGATATGAAGTTATTTTGGCTATATTCTAGCCGTCCGGAGGTTGATTCACGCAGGAAGGGATTCTTAGAATATTGATTTGGCTTGCTTGAGGTATGTATCATACCTAAACTTAGTTGAGGCACTATTTGCCAAAATTATTAGTGTTAGCTATGCGCTATGGGTGATGCTCATGTGAGGGGATTGAGCCCATGTGCATGCACCGAGGTACTATTCATGTTCAGGGTAGTGATTAGGCTATTATATGCCCTCAATTGATCGTTGATCAGTACGTTATCATGATATTATGTTTCTACGCCCTTGTAAGCTATTTGAATCATGTTAGAGATTATTTATTGGTTGATCTCCTGTTCAAACATGCTAGTTGTTATTCTTGTGACGTAGTCGCCTGCCTAGAATTGTGGTAGCTCACTTCGCACATGCCTACACTTTGGCATGTTACTTATATCAGTTCATGAGTAAGTGAATTGATATCCATTGTTCATGTGCATGTATTCTTGTATATTCTTTCTGTTTGATATGGACTAGGTTGATAGTACGTGAGTGGTATGTGCGGATCTGAGTTATGTTAGCATGTGAGTTATTCGTGCAGTGGTTATATATGGCACGTGAGTTGTCCGTGCAGCGTGTGGATAAGGATCCATCCCCCTAGGGTCACCCTCTCATGTTTCTCTCTTGACGGTGTACACGTCATATGAGGAAAACTGGCCAGTGTGTTTTGGTTATTGCATTTCTTCTCTACTTACAATTTCCTTGGATGTATACATGTTTTATTCGCATATCTTCTCAATATGCTAGATCAGGAATGTATTCATGCCTTCTTATACATATATTCTCTATATGCTGGATTGTTAACTGAAACAAAGCATGTCACATTATATCTTGTACACCAAGGTGGCTTTATCTGTACTTTCATTATTCATTTATGAAGTGAATTAATTATTTCTTTAATTATTCTTGTTTTTTTTACTAAAGGGATTAACTAAACTTAGGACTCGCCCATTAACTTCGATTTAAATCGTGAAAAAAGCAAACTTCGGGTTGGAAAAGATTAATACTTGAGGCGTTAATCCCAATTTTATAGATTTTACCTAGGGATAGGATTAAACTATTTCTAGCCACATTCAGGTGTAATTAATTCTCTTAATTGTTCTAGGGACAATTCAATTACGAAGTCTTATTAGTGTTCGGAAGAAGCTAATATAGAATTATTATTCAAGGCTAATTAACATAAACTCGCTCATATTTGTAAAATCGTAAAATATATTGGATCGTTACTTGAGTGTAATTTCCCTTATATCCATGCTGGTAGTCGTTGATCATTTTACTTGCTTTCTAGGTTAGTTTACATTTTCGCACTTATATATAGTATTTTCTCAAAATCTTTATTAGTATTTGTCTCAGCATAATAGGTGATAATTCTCTTGCTTGCCTAATTTTTCTATATATTGTTCCCTGTGAGATTTGACCCCGAGTCATAGTCGGTATATTATATTGCATGCGACTGTATACACTTTGAGGAGTAGATTTGGACGCCATCACTCCACTATTGGTGTTGCCCACAGGTTTGAGACCTTATACTGTGTATTATGATGCTTCATGCATTGGGCTTCATGCAGCTTTTATGCAGGATGGTAGGGTGATTTCCTATGCGTCTCGTCAGTTGAAGACCCATGAAAAGAAGTATCATGTGCATGATTTAGAGTTGGCAGCTATTGTGCACGCGCTCAACAATTAGAGGCACTAGTTGTACAGCATGTTATGTGAGGTTTACGCTGATCATCGGAGTCTCCAACACTTGTTCAAGCAAAAGGATTTGAATTTGATACAACGGAGGTAGTTGGAGTTGTTAAAAGACTATGACATCACTATCTTCTATTATTCGGGCAATTGCAAATGTTGTAGTTGACGCCTTGAGTAGAAAGGTCAAGAGTAAGGGTAGTTTGGCATTTATGCCAATAGTGGAGAGGCCATTCTCTATGGATGTTTAGGCCTTGGCAAACAGATTTGTGAGATTGTACATTTCCGAGCCTAGTAGGGTTCTAGATTGTGTTGTGGCGCAGTCGTCCTTGTTGGAGCACATAAAATCTCGCTAGTATGATGATCCTCATTTGTTGGTATAGAAGGACACGGTGCGGCAAGGTAAAGCAAAGAAAATTTTGATTGGAGATGATGGTGTTATGCGGTTCACGGTATTCTATTCATCTAGGTGTCACGAAGATGTATCGTGACTTGAAGCAGCATTACTGGTTGCAGAAGATGAAAAAGGACATTGTTGGGCATGTTTCACAATGTTTGAATTACCAGCAGGTGAAGTATGAACATCAAAAACCAGGTGGTTTGACTCAAAGGGGAATACTGAAGTGAAAATGGTCTTTGTGGTAGGATTACCATAGACTTTGAGGAAGTTTGATGTTGTTTGCGTCATTGTGAACAGGTTGATATTCCTGTGATGACTTCTTACAGTTCAGAGAGGTTAGCTCAGATATTGTTTATTTGCATGATGTGCCCATTTCTATCATTTTGGATCATGGCACTCAGTTCACATCGCACTTTTGGAGAGTTGTTCAATGAGAGTTGGGCATGCAGGTGGAGCTAAGCACTATATTTCATCCACAAATGGATGGCCAGTCAGAGCGGACTATCCAAATTCTTGAGGATATGTTGAGGTCATGTGTTATTAATTTTGGAGCCAGTGAGATCAGTTCCTACCATTGGCGGAGTGCCCACAACAATAGCTACCAGTCCAGTATTCAAATGGCGTCGTATGAAGCTTTATATGGTAGGCGGTGTTTCTCCTATTGGTTGGTTTGAGCCTGGTGAGGCTAGGATGTCGAGTACAAATTTGGTTCGTGATTTTGTGGAGAAGGAGAAGTTGATTCAAGATCGCCTTCGGACAACGCAAAGTGGGCAGAAGAGTTATGTGGACAAGAAGGTCCATGATGTGGCTTTTCTGGAGGGCGAGAAGGTACTTTTGAAGGTTTCACCTATGAAGGACGTCATGAAAATTGGGAAGAAGGGCAAGTTGAGCCCAAGGTAAAAAAGTTGAGATTTAAGGATATTTCTTCTGTGAAAGTGCTTTGGAAAAAGCAGCTGACCGAGGGCTACTTGGGAGTTCGATATGAGAGTATATATCTGCATCTTTTTTCTAGTTCAGGTACATTTATATCTCCGTTCGAGGGAAAAATGTTTCTTTTTGAGTTGGAGAATGTAACGGCCTGATAGGTTGTTTTGAGTTATAGCTTTCTATTTCGTGATTTGAGAATTTGAATAGCTTTATTTGATAATTTATGACTTGTGTGCATGGTTCGTTTCAATTTCTGAAAAGTTTAAATGTGTTTACACAAAGAAAACTTGATTTTAAAACTTTAAAGTTGTTGGAGTTGACTACAGTAAACATTCTTGGTAAACGACCTCAGATCGGTATTTTGATGATTTCGATAGGTTTGTATAATAATTTTGGACTTGTACATATGTTTGGTGAGGGTCTTGGGTGACCTGAGGCCGTTTCGACGCTTATTGTGAAAAGTTAAAATTTTGACTTGTGAATACTTGGAAATTTTTAAATTTTGATGCTTGATTCTTGGTTGTTGGTGTTATTTTGATATTTTGAGTTTAGGAGCGAGATCATGTGAAGTTATTAGACTTACTTGGATGATCGGAATGGGGTCTGAGGGGCTCAAATGAGTTTCAAATTGGTTTCGGACAGATTTTGCTAAGTTTAGAATTGATGGTACTACAGTCATCGCACTTGCATCTACTCGCAAATGCGAGATTTGCACTTTCGAACTGCACCTCACATTTTCGAAAGGGGGATGGGAAGGCTAGCTTCGCAATTACGAAGTTGGTATAGCATTTGCGACCCTCGCAATTGCGAGATGGGTGTCGCATTTTTTACTTTCGAGGCTCAGGGAACATTTTGCATTTGCAACCATGTGGTTCACACTTGCGAGTTGTGCAATATGCGAACAAGAGTTCGCAATTGTGACATCTGTAGATGGATTAGCTCATTTTACTTTATTTATTAGATCTAATCTTCACCTAGAGGCGATTTTGAAAAGTACTTTCTTCCCAATTTCAAGGGTGAGTAACTTTAACTTGTTTTTGATTAATTGTCATTAAATTTCTTAGATTTCATCTCTAGAGCTACATTTTCATAGTGTAGAAATAGGATTTTTCGGTAGAAACTTAGTACTTGATATTTTAGAGATTTAGACCTCAATTTGAGGTTGGATATCGAAACAAAATACATATTTGGACTCCTGTGTGAAAGGGGAAACGGAATTTGATATTGATTTCGAATTTCGACCAAGTCGGCCCATGTTGACTTTTTGTTAACTTTTACAAATATGCTATCAATCGAACTTTTTTGATATTAAGGTAGTTTCAAAAGCTTGTTTTGACTTATTTGAATACTAATTACCTACATTTTAAGTGATTTAGAAGCTTGTGCTAAAGGGAAAACGGCATTGGAGGGTCAAATTATTTCGGAAAGAGGTAAGTATCTTGATTAACCTTGATTTAAGAGATTTAGGATGTAAATGGTTTATTTCCTATGTGTTGTAGGTGTTGGGACAGGGTAAATGCAAGGTGACGAGTGTATATACGTTTACTATGGGTTAAGCATACGGGTAGAACTAGTTTTATTGATGTCTTGTTTCTTTATATATTATGTCTTTCATGCTCTAAATAGATTGTAAAACTTTTGATATTCCTTATTCATGTTAATAGTTATGTTGAGGTTGTTGAGATATTGGGTGTTAAGATTATTGAAACGTTGATTTAGCTTTTGGTGCAAAAGTGATGGTTATTTTCAATATGACCAGCTATGTTCAATCATTCTTTATAGTGTTGTTTGTACTTCCCACCTTACTTGGTACTATTTTATATGTTTATGCTTGGTGAGAAAGAGTAACTGCACGAAGGGTGTTTCTGCGCTTGTGAGGAAGAGTAATTATGCACGAAGGGTATTTTCGTGCTTCTTTATATTATAACTATTATACGAAGGGTGTATCTGTGCTTGTGAGAAAGAATGAATATGCACGAAGGGGAATGTTTTCATGCTTGTGAGTAGGGCAGTCTAAGGGGAGGGTTCTGGTTACTTAAGGGGACTGGGTAAGGGGGCAGTTCTGGTATCGAGGGGTTCCTTAAGGGGACTGAGACTAAGAGAAATTAAGGGTACAGGGTAAAGGGATTATTCTTGGTACCGTACCAGTACCACTACTGGTCCTAGGGGAGGGGTACTTAAGGGGGCCGGTAATGATTCTTAGGGATATTTTTAAATTAAAATTTGTAAAAAAGACTATATTTAAATACACACAAACTTTATGGGCTAGAAAAATTCAAGCTATGAAGTGCCTTTTATTTTATTCAATTCGATATAAATAATATGTAGGAGAGTTTTGTGTGAAAAATGAGAATAAAATGTGGTATTTATAGTTTTAAAATAAGGCCAAAGTGTAATTTAAAAACTTAGAGGTCAAAAACATAAATTAGGGGATAGAGAGGGTGTTAGGGGGTAGTGAGGCAAAAATAGTTGTTTTTTTTGGCTGTAAAAAATTAACCATTGGCTAATGGTCAAAAAGTGGCTAAATTTAAAAATTAAACAAAAAAAAGGTTAAGGGTACATGTTCGGTATCGAACCGGTACTGATTCGGTACCTTAGGGGTTGCCACGTCCCTATATCTACTAGTAGTGATGACACCTAACCCAACCCTCTAGGTAAGCCAACTAACAGTCAACACAATTCAAATAGGAATAATAAGGGATCGATAAATGAAATAACTAAAACTCTATTCAATAACCCAATGACTGGTGGTACAAGTTATGAAGCACTAAGACTTAGATTTAAAAAAATTATATGAAATAAATACAAAATATATTTGGAATATACATAAACAGAATTCAAATCTAAAGCTACCAAGGGTAAGTCATAGCTATATCCGGAACGCAAGTACGTCTTCAGTGTCAGCTCCTACATCCATAGCATCTCAGCTCATAGGTTTGCACCCAAGGTGCAGAAATGTAGTATGAGTACAGCCGTACTCAATAAGTATCATAACTAACCTCGGCGAGCTAATGGAAGCAAGAATTATAAATGATACTCGCTATCACCAGTACAGTTCATAATTCCAGCACGTACAGAATTATTCTCAGTCAACAATCCAGCATATAAGGAAGATTTGCAAATAAATCAGGTAACAACCAAGAAAATTGCAAGTAAAGATGAAATGCAATAACCAAATATCAATCTGTTGCGGCGCACAACCCGATCCAAATAGAATTCACATCACGGCTTTCAGGCCCACAACAGAATCTCCAAAACCGAACCAAACCAATAACCAGCTCTTTTAGAGCTCACATTAACCAAAAACAGTCAATTTCTCACAATCCGCGCGTACACCATCAAGAGAGAAACATTATAGGGTGACCTTAGGGGGATGGATCCATATCCACACGCTGCACAGACAGCTCACGTGCTAATAATATTAACCGCACTGACAGCTCACGTGCTACACGAACAACTCACGTGCCAATAATATCAATATCGGAATCCGCACGGACAACTCACGTGCCAATAATACCAATCGCACGGACAACACACGTGCCGATAATCACAATCCGCTCGGCGTGGTCAAAGGCTCAATGTCACAATTCGACTGGCATGGTCATAGGTATAACAACAAAATCCTCACGGCATGGTCACAGGCTTAACAACACAATCTGCCCGGTGTGGTCAAAGGCTCAATATCACAATTCACCTGGCATGGTCATAGGTATGAAAACAAAATCCTCATGGCATGGTCACAGGCATAGCAACACAATCCGATCGGCGTGGTCACAGGCATAACAACACAATCGGCCCGGCGTGGTCACAGACATCCAGTCCAAATCATATCAGATAGAAGCAAATATATAAGAATACATGTATATGATCATGAATATTAGATTTCATGCTCCTGGACTGGTATAAATGACATGCTAAGGTATATGCATGTGCAAACTAAACTGTGTTATCATAGCTCAAATCGACAATTTCATCATGTAAATAACAATTATCAAGTCATTTAGGGGATTAGCCTCTATGTAGCCTCAAACATGGATCAAATAGTTCACATCAGTGTTACAAATATGAGAAACATCACAGCATAAAGCTTAATAGTCAATTTAAGGCATGTCATAGCCTAAGCACTACCCCGAGCATGGATAAATATCTCGATAATCGCACATGGGCTCTAATCCCACACATATGCACACCCATAGCACGTAACAATCACAAATAACTCAGGAAACTAGTGCCTCAACCAAGTTTAGGTAAGATACTTACCTCAAGCAAGCCAAATCAAATATCGAGCAAGCCAAAATAAATACTCCAGAAAGGCCATCCCGCGCAAATCAACCTCCGAACTGCTCGAAACTAGCCAAAAGCAACTTAAAATAAAATAATGCCTTAGGAAACAAACCCAAGCGATAAAGGTCGAATCTTTAATCAAAAACTCAAATTCAACCAAAAGGTCAACCGGGACCGCACCTCAGAACCCGAAAAACTCACAAACCCATTCAAATACGAGTCAAACCATACTAATTTCATCCAATTCTGACTATGAATCAATGTTCAAAACTCAATGATTCACTTTAGAAAAGTTTTTAATAAAAACATCCAATTCTCCAATCAAAATGTCACGACCCAAACTGGAGGGCCATGACTGGCACCCGAGCCATACCTACCGAGCACCAACGTACATTTTATCTAACCTTTCTTATTATCTTTAAAGGCTGACGAGATCAACATAAATTGTATACATGAATCATGAACAACCAACAAAGATAGATAATGGCATGAACATACATAACATGGGCCGACAAGGCTGTCATGAAGCTATATATAAGGTACGAGCTAACAAGCTGCCATAAGAGACTATATGAATAAAAATTAGCTGACAAGGCAATCCAAACTATACATGAGTCGGCACCTGTCTATGAGCCTCTAAAGGAACATAAGTGCTGCAACATTGCCGGAACAGGGCCCCGGCATACCCATAATGTCTATAACAAAAGTGCATATCAAGACCACGGCAAGTCCGGAGAAGGGATCTCGCCAATAACCGCTGAACTGGGCAGCCTACTGTGGTGGGGGAACTGCGTCTACTTGTCTATCAGGACCTGCAGTACAACATGCAGCGTCCACAAATAAAAGGGACGTCAGTACAAATAAAGTACCGAGCATGTAAGGCAAGAAAGCATAAATAAGGACAGTAATGTAAGCAGGGATAGAGAATATCCAACCTGTAACATCTGAGTGCCTTTGAGAGCAACTGACATTAAATGCATGATACATACATACATATTATAATTATATATATATATATATATAT
>MCJB01029649.1:8415-58998 GCA_002018475.1 Nicotiana obtusifolia | reverse complement strand
TATATATATATATATGTTATGTTATAACAAAATCGGAATACGGATTAAAGATATCATTCATTATCTTCTGAAATTCAGAAGGGGCGTTCTTTAATCGAAATGGCATCACGTTCCATTCATACTGTCCAAAAGGGACTGTAAAAGCAGTTTTGTACCTGTCTTTTGGGTCGATCTGTACTTGCCAAAATCCAAATTTTAAATCAAATTTAGAGAAAATTGTGGCAGCATAGACTCTTTGTAATAAGTCTTTCTTGTTAGGAATAGGATACCTAATCCATCTAAGTGTTGCGTTAAGAGGCTTGTAGTTGATGACCAAGAAGGGGACTCCGCGCTCGATTTCGGAGTTTTTGTTGACATGGAATGCCGCACAACTCTAGGGAGACTTTGAAGGAGAAATTATCTTCTTGTCTAAGAGATCATTGATCTCTTTTTGACCATGCATCGTAAGCTCGTGATTCATTTGAATAGGTCGAGCTTTAGTAGGGATGCCTTTTTCGTCAAAGTCGGGTTCATAAGGAAGCCCAACAATGTGCCTCTTACATTTCCAAAATGCCATTGGCAAATTGGAACAAAGCTCCTATTGAATCTTAGCTTCTAAACTTTTAATTTTAGAAGAGATTACAGAATCAGTTAACTGCTTCTGTATTCTTTGGAAAGCTACGTCTTCTTTTAAAAACATATTTTGTTTTTCTTTATTTTTCAAAGAATGTATGACTGCATAAGTTGGAGGCTTATGGAAAGGAAGAAGGACATTGTTTATGGGGTAATCCACATGAACGCCTTTATTTGTAACCAGGTAAGGTTTGCAAAGCTGAATGAAAGGAGTACCTAGGATTACAGCATTGCGAAGGTCTTTTGCTAAGAGGAATGGAGTCTGGATGAACCAGTTTGGTTCCTCTAGGGAGGTCATAACCTTTACAGAAGAAAGTTTGTAAGTGATCTTATGTTTTTCACCATTGGCGGCCCATAGGCGTTCCTTGGTTTTTACGAAAAACTTGGTTGCAATGACACCTTCTTGGATGCAGCTTCTGTTTGCTCCAGTGTCAAATAAAGCTACGCCAGTCCAAACAAAAGATTTACTGACGATGAGAGTTACCCTAACATGGTATTTCTGAATCCTTATAGAAGAAAGATGTCCTAAGAAGGATTCTGTTTCATCATCGTCTTGGTCAGAGGTTGCAACTGCCTGTACAACCTCTTTGAGTTTTTGTGGCTCACTAGACAATTGTTGGAGGACAAGTCTATCAAGTTCTTGTCTTGCTTTTATTTCCCTAATTTCTTCTTTTAGATGTGCTATCTCAGATTGAAGGTCTGAGATGGTCACCTTTGAGACCTTAGGATTATTAGAGGGAAATCTCTTCAAAATATCAGTAATGTTGTAGGTATTAGCTACCTGGGGATGATTTTGAAGAGTTGAAGATGAGGGTGTTGAAAGATTATTAAGGACTGTCTTAAGTTTTCCTAAATAGTCCTTTTTAAGTTCAGGATCTTGAAGATCACCAATTACTTCAAGGAGAAGATCTTGTTCTTTCGTGAGAACATTGATCTGAGGGAGGTCATCTTGGTCAGACTCCCCTGAAGATATAGTAGATGAATTTAAGTCATCTTCTAGGATGTTGTTAAATTGTTCGTCGTTGGACATTTCATTATCTGTAATATCCGAAGATTCACTTAATTCAACAAGCAATTTCTCTATTTTGTTTAGAGTAGGCTCGTCAAGTTGCAGGCTCTTGATCTTCTGAGAGACTTTGCAAAATTTAGCGATGTGGCCTGGCTTCCCACACTTGAAACATTTTCCAGTGGAAATAGAAGTCTTTCCATCTTTAGTAAAGGACTTGGGAGACTTGTTTTTTGTGTAGGAAAGTCTCCTTTTCCTATTGGAATTGTATTTTCTAATATTGGAAGAATCAGGTTTTGAACTTTTCTTCCTATGAGATTTATTTCCGCACGAAGGAAGACCAAATTGTTCGCAGAAACTTCCTAAGTCTCTACGTCTTTGTGCCCTATCTTTGGCAAGTTGCCTAAGCATTTTATCTTGCCTACAGATTTTAAGAGCAACTTGTTGAATTTGGCTAACTATCTGGCCATAGGTGATTATCATCGGAATATTGATTCCGAAATTCTTCTTTGACTAAATCTCTAAGAGACTTAGGCAAGCCATCAAGGAATTTTTCTTTCCAATAAGGGAGATTCCCATCTGGTCTTCGTAGATCTTGGTCAAGAAGGAATCCTTATACCACCTGAAATCTGATAGAGTTTTGCACTTGAGGTTGTTATGTATTTCAGAAGATTTTTCTTTAAAGATACCTGGGCAACCTACGAATGTTTTGATGATTGTGTAAATCAGCGTGTTGATAAAATCAGGAACTGTTTCACCATCCTTTAGGATTTGTTGTCCTAATTCATCTAATTTCACGGCTAGGAATATTTATTGTTTTTCCTCGTCGCTTAAGTGGGTATCCCACCATCCCTTAAGTTGGCCTGTAAAGCCAGTGACTAAGACATGGGTAGTACTCCGGTCGAAACAGTTGTGGGAGGTTTTGTAAGCAGTTGCTACCATGGTCATCTGCTGTAATTTGGCAGAATATTATTTTCAGAATATCCATCGATATTCCACTCATAGATATTATGAGCATTATAATTATTCTGCATGGTGTTGGGTCTTTCTTCTAAGACTACATCTGGATGTGTAGCCCTAGGGTAATAGAGTTTTTGAGGCTTTCGCCAGTTGGAAAATTCAGACTTAATAGGTGCTATTTCTAGAGGAGGCTTGTCTTCTAGAGAAATTTGTGAAAATTGTTCAGATTCAGTATCCGAAGCGATATCTCCTAGAGCTCCTACGAACTTAGAAGAAGAATCTTCCATCTGTCGGACTAGAGTTTCCTGGATTGTTAAGGATCTTTCTATTTCCGCTATTCTCAGTTGTAGTTCAGAGAATTTGGTAGAATCTATAGAGCGGTGCATAACAAGTTCTCTAGTATGGGTTCTAGGGATCTCATATGGTTTGAACAAAGGAGTTGTAGGAGTAGAGGTTCCTACTGTTGGTTTTTTCAGAGAAGCTGTAGATGAATTTGAAACCAAGTATTCTCCAAGATCTTGTAAATATTTGTTAGTGTAATTATTTTGTTCAAAAATATTTTTGATATCTTTGCCAGTGATCGGCTCAGTGTCAGCTCTCTTTTTGAAAGGTGAGACTGTGATGGAGCTGCTAGCAAAGCTTGTCGAAAATCCTTGTGACGGAGGAAGTTCGAAAATAACTTCTTCGCCAGTATTGGTTTTCCATATTTTCGAAACATTAATTGAGTTTGAAAAAGAGAAATCAATCTGGTTATAATCAGCATAAATTTCAAACCATTCAAACAAATTAAATTTGTTGTCTAATGACATTTAGACTGTCATAGAAAATTGTTTGAATTTTCTTTCTTTCTTCTCCTTTATATTTTTCTAAAAACCAAGTTCTTTTGAAAAGCTTTTCAGGAGAGTAAAATTCCTTTTGGAGACCTTTTTTATCAATTTCAAAAATTCTATCTCCAAAGCACCAATGATGTTGTCATCTCTTAATTCGGCACCTAGTGGCGTATAGGTAGGAGAATCTGGTCGGTTGTAGGTAGTGTCGGCAGAGGAAACCTTTTTTGGTTTTTCTACCTTATACCTAGCTTGTGGAACTCTAGATTCGAAGTCTACTATCTCGATTCTAGTAGGATATAAAGACACTGAATGTCGAGCAGAATGAATCGGTGGAATTTTAGACTGCAAAGAGGCAGAGGAACTTACTCTTTGGCTAAGGGACATCTGAAAGGAAACTAGCCCAGATTCGGATGGGAGTTGTTGGATCTGGGAAATCGTCGTGTTTTGTGGCTTTTGAGCAAGAGTGGCATCCTGCAGAAGTCAGTTTTCCGGGAGAGAAACCTGATTCCAAGAGATTGGTCTTGGGATAGACAGATGGGACCTTTGCAGATCAGTCTGAAGAGAACTGTTTCACCTTTGTGAGTAGTTCTCATAGCTCCAGTGTTAAAGGCAGAATATATATATATATATATATATATATATATTTTTAAAAATATATGCCTCTGCGGGCATCATCATCATCATATCGTACCCGGCCGTAATAGGCTCGGTAAAAACATACCTGGCCATCATAAGGCTTGGTGGAATCGTACCCGGCCACGTAGAGCTCGGTAAAACCCAACTGATCAGTGGTTGCACAATAGGTGTCGTACCCGGCCGACTTTAGTGTTGCTCAGTAGAGTAAAATACATACATACATATAATGCATATTGGACTCATAGGATCACGTTCTAAACCTTTTGGAGTGACATAAGGTCGATAACCTCCGTATACATTATTAGAGCTAATTCGTCATCATGAATCTTATAGGAATCAGGAAATACCAACAACATTTGATACATAAGAATAAGAGGAGCAACATCAACATCAATCTTTCGATAAGAAGGGAAACAATGTGAGTACTGCTAGCTTCTAAGAGTGGAGTATCTTTGGAAGCTCATTCGTTACATTATGTACAATCCGAGTCGTGCAAAAGAAAGAAAGAGATAGCCTCACATACCTTGTATATACTACCCAACCTCAAGTTATGCAAATGTCATGACTCCTTACTCTACAATAAGAGAAATGATACTATCATTAGCGTTTAAGCGCTGTAATTATTATATATCGATCGCAACCTATTTTACGATGAAACGGACTGCACCTCCCCTATTTATAAGACTTACCACAAATTAAAACAATCACCAAACAGCCCAAACAACATCAATAATAATCATATTAAGCCCCCCAAAATAGTCCACCAACCAACGACATTACTAACAAGCCTTTCGATATATATCTCACAAGTTCTAGCTTCAACGACTTAGCCGCAACTTAGATAATCTTAAATACATATAGAGTAAGAGGTTCCTTACCTTTAAACAGATAGAAAAACTCCAATTTTACCTTACTTCACCACGAAATATCCTTCCAATGCTGCCACAAAAATAAGGAAGCGAAACTAGCAATCAATTCGGGTTTTTCGGCACTAGAATCACTTCGGAAGACTTGAGATCACCTAGGTTGATATTAAAAACTTGAGAGAGTATTATACAGAACTTAAACCACTTAAAACAACCTGCTACATAAGCTGGAACCACACAAATATCAGCAACAACAAGAAGAACAAGAAACTTACTAGCGCCACGGGATTCCCGACACTTGATTTGTGCTGTTTGCCCTTTATTTGGGTCTTGGATCATGAGAGAACCTTGAAGAGAGTTTTTAAGTGTATAGGGTCTGAAGAGAGTGAAAAAAAAATGAGTTAAAACGGGCTTAAGGCGTCTCATATATATCAATATATCTCAACCGCCTATGTGGGCCTCATAGAGAGCTGCTTGAGCAGTCTCACGAAAATGCGAATATCTCTCTACTCCGACGTCGTATCGACAAACAGTTTAATGCATTGGAAACTAGACTCATATATCTTCAATTTTATGGGTAGATCATCCCGTAATTCCAAGTATATTGGGATAAAATCTTAGAAACATTGGACCTAAAGTTTAAGTAAAATTATGAACGTAAGTTAACTTTTATCGACTTTTGTTTCATAACTCGTTTGACTTCAAGACTTATGATACGGATATTATATGATTCAAATACCTCAAAACACGACCTCCTTAGCATATTAAGCACCTCTAGTTTTATCCGAAAATACAGGTTACAACATCCTTGATTCGTTTAACTTCTAATACTTGTTAACCACTTTTATACACCCTTGTATCATTTAAGACCAATAGTATTACTTCTTATCATCTCAAAGATAATCTCTTCTCGGATTTACGTCAACTAACTTACGGCGCGCGATCTAACGTACGCGACTATGGGTTATAACACAAAATAGGGATTAACTCACAAATAAACTACTGTAATCATGTTAAAATACAAAAACTGATATTAGATACAGACCCACCCTCCCTCAATGAAAAGACGAGAAGAACGCCGCAAAAATTACCTCAATCAGAGCTATAGAACTCAATATATGCTCAAAATACCAAAAGAATGCAGTTTGATTTTCTTTATACACAGAGATTTTCGCTTTTGCACCCAAAAGGCAGCACCTGCTGTTTTTCAGCTGTCATTTCCGCTTTTACGGACCATTTTTTGCACCTGTGGGGTCACAGATGCGGACCCAACTTCGCATCTGCGAAGCACCAGCACCAATTTTCTTCTCCAACACTAAAATGAGCATAACTCCCTCATACGATGTTCAAATTCGATGATTCTTTTTGCTATGGATCTGTAACTATGATACCAATCTAATTCTTCAATCAAAACAGAATTAGGAGCTCATTTTATTAATGTGGTACCATTTATACTTGAAGAAACAATGTCCAAACATCAAAAACGAGCGCAACACAACCCAAACCTATCCGAAACTCACCTGAGCCCCTCAGGACTCCGTCCGGACATACCAATAAGTCCCAAAACATAATACGGTCCTACTCAAGGCTTTAAATACCACATAGCAACATCAAAACCACGAATCGCACCTCAAGTCAAGCTTAATAAACTATTTTCAATTTCCAAATTTCAAACTTACGCCAAACACGTCTAAACAACTCGGAATCACCTCAAACTTCGCACAAAAGTTCCAAATGACATAACGAACATTTCCAACTTCCAGAACAACAATCCGAACTCGATAATATCAAAGTCAACTCCCGATCAAATCTATGAACTTTTCAAACCTTCAAGTTGCAAAATTTCGCCAGCTATAGCCAAAACTTTCCAGAAACATCTGAATACAAGTGCGGGCATATACGCCCAAGTCCAAAATCACCATCCGGACCTATCGGAACCATCAAAACTCCGATCCAAGGTCAAATACATATAAATCAAACTTGATCAACTCTTCCAATTTAAACCATCCTATTTAAGAATCATTCTTCCAAATCAATCTCGAACCACTCGAGAACCAAAACTGACGATACACGTAAGTAATAATACACCATATGAAGCTACTCATGACCTTAAACCAGCAAACTGAATGCAAATGCTCAACACAACCGATCAGGTTGTTACATTCTCCCCTACTTAAACATATGTTCGTCCTCGAACGTGCCAAGAGTCGTTCCAAAGCCATCAAATCACTGTATAAGCTCGTCATGCACATACCCATGGATGATCCCACGACACCACAATCCGTATAAGCCCGAAAACACAACCTAACTGAGAATACCTTAGTTTAACCTTAGTCCAAAAATTTTAGAATCAAATCTCCAATATCTGGAATCTATTTCAAGACTCGATTCTCACATCTATACACGGTATAAATCTGAACAAACTGAACCTCTTACAAATAAACCTCATCCCAACTAAGATACACATGATATACAGATGAACCTCATACCATAACCCAAAATGTAATCACATGATATACCACATAACTAAGATACTCATAGAAAAATGTACTCAATAACAAACCTCTTACCTGTAATGAACCTCATCCCAACTAAAACCTTGTTCTGAACCTTTGTACACTGCCAATGATGAAAGAAACACACAAATACTCATAACCACTCGCTAGATCAATAAGTCATGGAGCTCTCTCACCCGCCAAGAACCATAGCCAAAATCTGAGCTAACTAGTGACCTTATTCTTCCAAACGTGCTTTAATCAAGTCCGATAGCACTCATTACAGGTCCAATAACCCCATCTCATCCAATACAAATTGTCTGACTAACATGCCTTATCAGCACTACCTCGAGCCACATACTGTGAAATACGTGCACCAAACACGCAACAACTCAATTGTAACCAATGATGAAAGAAAAACCAAATGAGAGCACCATCCCGCAAGCTCAACAAATACCACCACAAAGCGCAATGTACAATCTCACATAGAAAAAAAAACACACACGAAATAAGCATAAAGGACCATATCACAACATAACTCTGCTGCGATGTGTGACCCAATCCAAACACCGGGCCACATAGAATACCTCTAGCCATGATGCTTATAATCAACAACCATATGTATATCAACAACAAATATGCGAAGTGCATGATCATAACCATGGAGAAACGGTCGCGAAATATACCACAAATAGGAAAAACCATGACCAAGGCGCAGTCAACCATGCAACACCCCAAGAGCCATCATGCTCGAATTCCACCACAAGGCCCAAACAGAACCGCATCATGTGTAAATAGTCAACAGTCTCACAACCCATCGTATCATAGCAGAACAACACCCCGAACATATTTGGCACGAATAAGACCAACTCTAACCGATGACACACCTTTCAACAATAGTTGTGCTGAGTAAATAAATCCGACCCGATGTAGAATGCATATCCTCAATGGGCCTACCAAAGGCCTCCAATTCAATTTCGATCCTCCCAAAATAGATAGATAACCTCCGAAAGGTCCACAATAACCCATCCTTAATACTTACACTCAGCCGTCAATCTCTTAACATACCTTCAATATCTATAACCAAGGAATAACCTGCCTCTGAGAACCCTTTTGGTCTTCAAATCCCTAGAATACACGAATCTCTAAGTTTGATCCCAACTTCACCACTCTTAAGGCAAACACGTCCCTCATACAAACAATCATCGCGCGAGAAAACTTCCATAATTCTTTCGTGCTACACAGCCAAAATTGAAACATCAGCAGTCGATCAACCAAGTGATTATCATAATACCAATCAAGCATGCGCTAGTCAAAACACAGCGCGCCTTCTAAACATTTGAAGTTGTCCATTCTTTCTAGAACTCATGACCTTCCCTTCAATATTGAACCACAAACTTGCACATGCAAATCTTAATCTCACACGTCACACTGCATCTATCATGCCATCATAGGAAAATACGAAAACCCAATTATCAACCCTTAATCACAAACAGGATACACTTTTCTTCAGCCAGAAACCTTCCACTTGACTCCGATCCAAGAGAAAATCACAACACGCAACATACCCCTCATACCTAGCAAAAACATTTGTCCCAAACCATGGTCAAAATTATCGAGAACTCTTTAAAACCCATTTGCACATAACCAAGCCATCAGAACTGAATCCATCTAACTCAACCAAGTCACGCATGTCGCCAAACCCAAGAGTATTGCCACAAAGCACTAGTAAAGCCCCACCACATTATAAGAACCAAAAGAACCGATCATATCCATTATCATGTTGATCCACCCAACCACAAAGCTGTCTTATTTTTCCGAGTTCCTTTCAAATTTCCTTCAGGTGAACACTTCTCCTTGATAGTACACCACGATCCTTACCCAAACCTCACCACAATAGATCCTACATTAAATCAAGTCATCTTAAACCCCATAAGTCATTGTATTCCCTCTTAAGCGCCCAAAAGCATTGCAACTGAAATGCCCACTCTAAAGATACCGCCCACGAATCTAAAGTTGTTTCCTTAACCTCTCTGATAGTGAAATGCAGAATCTATAATGATAAAGACATATCGCGAGTCCCGACACCATCCATCGCAAATGTCAGATCTTAGCCTTTTACAAATCCAAAAATTCTTCAAATACCACATATGAATCTAGAACCTATTAGAACAATCTTGAGAGACATCCACTAATCCCGAATGCACCCCCTAACCAAGCCCAATGATCTGTGCTCCATTAGCACAACAACACCCAAAGAAGTACTCCACATCTCTAAGCAACCGAGTGAATTCCTACTCCATGCATACTACCTCTACTATGAATAACAACCCGAATCGGTAAAAGATTTCACGTATCCCCATAAAGTATAGCATATCATGCATCCAACAATTCCCTTGCTTAAGTCATCCTCAAAGCCAACCTATTCAGGTTGCAGCGGATCCTCAAATATGCCTCAAACCGAAACCAATATAATACATAACCATGCAATATGATCGTCGATAGCCAACTCCCTCACTTGGCTCAAAGCCATAGATCACTACATCTGATAACCCAAAATACCCTTACTCCATACTGCCATGATCCCACACTATAATTCAACTAAATCTTCCATAAGCTCATGTAGCTCTAATCATAAAAATACCTCAAATCATTTTCTAAACTCACATCCATCCTCGTAATAGTCAAGCCAACTTCCTCAGGCGATCCAAACTCAAATTGCAATACATAAAACCCAATGGTAAAAAGAAACTTTCCACAAAACATCATAAGAATCATACATCCGTAGACTATCCCGCAAGTGATAATCCGCTTGCTTAGCCTCAAACTGGCATCTCTCTACGCCCTACCATGGTCACAACCACTATGCAATCGCTAAATCTTCCCGAGTCTAAACTCGCCAACAAGAAATAAGAATCTACTTCATCCCACAATGAACAACATGAAAGATCCCTCAACACGCTCATAAATTGAGACTGTATAACACATCAAGACAGAAATAAAGCACCTAATATTCCTATTTATATCCCAAGCAAACTCTTCTCATTACATCTAATATATCTGAACACATCTCGCAGTCACATCATACTCATCATATAGATATCCAACAACTCACCGAGCCATAAATCCCACTCCTAGGGACACTACCGGACATATAAGCCCAAGAGCACATACTTATACAACTGAAACAACCGAGCCCAAGCAGCAGTCTAAATCTCACCTAAAGTCCTCCAAACTAGCTCATAACCACAACACCGAGAATACATCTCGAACCTCATCCAAAATATCAGAAGCCATCAATGCACAACTAATACCGAATGCTCAAGATCACGTACGAGTGAGTGAAAAAAACTCAAAGAGATATGCTTCAAGCTGAATCAATGTCGCAGGATAAAGAGGGAAAGATGGGAAATTTTCCTACGTGACCTATAGACTCTCGAAGATAGGCATGGACGTCATCATACTGATCTATAAGACTCTACTAGATACTTGCTCAAGACTCATAGAACCTACAAACCTAGAGCTCTGATACCAACTTGTCACCCCTAAATCCACTAGTCACGATGGCACCTAACCCAACCTGCTAGGTAACCCAACTAACAGTCAACACAATTCAAATTGGAATAATAAGGTATCGATAAATGAAATAACTGAAACTCTATTCAATAACCCAAGGATTGGTAGTACAAGTCATGAGCCACTAAGACTTATATTTACAAAACTGATATGAAATAAATACAACATCTGTTTGGAATGTACATAAACAAAATTAAAACCTAAAGCTACCAAGGGTAAGTGATAGCTATATCCAGAACACAAGTACGTCTTCAGTGCCAACTCCCGTCATCCACAGCATCTCAGCTCATAGATCCGCACTCAAGGTGCAGAAGAATAGTATGAGTACAACCAAACACATGTACTCAATAAGTATCATAACTGACCTCGGCGAGGTAATAAAATCAAAAATTATAAATGATACTCGCTATCACCTGTACATTTCATAATTCAAGCACGTACAGAATAAAAAATATAATCAAATCATGAAAGCACAAATAAAACCACATTGGTGCTCTTAGTTTTCTCAATGTATACTACTCATTCAACAATCCAGCATATAAGGAGGATATGCATATAAATCAGGTAACAACCAAGAAAATTGCAAGTAAAGATAAAATGCAATAACCAAATATCAATCTGTTGCGACCCGATCCAAATAGAATTCACATCACAGCTTTCAGGCCCATATTAGAATCTCAATAACCGAACCGAACCAAAAACTAGCTCAACTAGACCTCAAATCAATCAGAAACCCGTTGATTTCTCACAATCCGTATGTACACCATCAAGAGAGAAACATGAGAGGGTGACCTTAGGGGATGGATCCATATCCACACGCTACACGGACAACTCAATTGCTAATAATATCAATCGCATGGACAACTCACGTGCTACACAGACAACTTACGTGTTGCATGGACAACTCACGTGCCAAGAATATCAATATCTGGATTCGCACGGACAACTCACGTGCTGCACGGACAACTCACGTACCAATAATATCAACCGCACGGATAACTCACATGCCGATAATCACAATCTTCCTGGCATGGTCACAAAATCAATATCACAATCCGCCCCGGTATGGTCAAAAGCATAACACCATAATCCGCATGGCGTCGTCACAGGCATAACAACACAATCCGCCTGGCATGATCACATGCATCCAGTCCAAATTATATCACACAGAAGCAAATATATAAGAATACATGTATATGATCATGAATATTAGATTTCATTATCCTGGACAGGTATAAATGACATGCTAAGGTATATGCATGTGCAACTGTGCTATTATAGCTCAAATCGACAATTTTATCACGGAAATAGTAATTATCAAGTTTATTCAGGGGATTAGCCTCTATGTAACCTCAAACATAGATCAAATAGTTCACATCAGGATTACAAATTTGAGAAACATCACAGCATAAAGCTTACAGTCAATTTAAGGCATGTCATAGCCCAAGCATTACCATTAGCATGAATAAACACATCAGTGTTCGCACATGGGCTCTAACCCCACACATATATGCACCCATAGCACATAGCTATACAAATAACTCAGGAAACTAGTGCCTCAACCTTAGGTAAGATACTTACATCAAGCAAGCCAAATCAAATACCAAGCAAGCCAAATAATACTCCAGAAACACCATCCCTTGTGAATCAACCTCCGAACGACTCGAAACTAGCCAAAAGCAACTCAAAAACATCCAATAATGCCTTAAAAAACAAACCCAAACGATAAAGGTCGATCTTAAATCAAAAACTCAAAGTCAACCAAAAGGTGAACATGGGCTCGCACCTTAAACTCATAAATTCGGGTAACCCATTCGAATATAAGTCCAACCATACTGATTTGATCCAATTCCGACTCCGAATCAATGTTCAAAACTTAATTATTCACTTTAGAAAAGTTTTTGATAAAAACCCACAATTCTCAAATCAAAACATGGATTAATACACAAAATACTAATAGTCTCAAATCAAAACATGGATTAATACATATCGAAGAAGCTCATCGCGAGCCATGGCGATGCCGGCCGATGCTCCGCCGGCTGGCGAACCTTCTCCTCTCACTTCCCAACCCCCCACCACAACTTCAACCAGTCAACAACCCCTAGATTATAGTAGTCTCCTCAGACCTTCGATCCTAAACTCGCCCCAACAGTGAGCCCTAATTCGACAGTCCGAGTCGAGCCAATAACGTTCAAAAAAGCAACTTTCTTGCAAGGTCAGCCTTTTGTCAAGTTGACAGAGACCGAAGTTGATTGAATGAACATTATTGAAGGCCTTCAATATGCGGTAATTGGTAAATTCTCTTATGGGTGGCCTAACATTCAAGAGCTGCGTAGATCCTGCTCAGTGTGGAATTAAGGGTGATTGTAACATTGGATTTCTTAGAGATAGGCATGTGCTAATTTGATTGACGCTATGGCAAGACTTTAGTAACTTTATATCGAAGGCAGTATACTATCTGAAAGCAAAATATGGATACGAGTATCAGATGAGGACTTTGATCTATGACGCCAAATTCAAAGAAGGAGAAGAAACGTCCAAAGCAATGGCTTGGATTTCATTCCCTAATCTGCTTCCTACTTACTTTGTTAAAGAATGTCTCTTTTATTTAGCCTCAGTAGTTGGAAAGCCATTGCATGTAGATATGGCAACAATCAACAAAACCTGTCCAAGCTGTGCAAGAGTCAAGGTATTAGTTGATTTGGTAACTGAATTACCAAAGAAAGTCCGTATGGATATCGAGAATAAAGTTTCAAGGAGCATAAGAACTGAAAGGGTTAAAGTTCAGTATGATTTCATACCCAAATACTGCAAATAGTGCAAGCTGTAGGGCTATGACATGTTAGAATGCTGGAAGCGTCATCCTGAATTGCTGAATGAAAATTCTGGTGAAAAGCAGAAATTTAAGGAAAAGGCAAAAGAAGCAGCACCTCTCATGATCCTATCAAGTGGTAAAGTAGTTGGCAACACTGGTTTACAATGGAAGGAGGTCAATCAAACTCAAAGCAAAGACAAACAAATAGCAGATCAATCCAAAGGTAGATTGACATTGAAACCGGCTAATACAGATATGCAGAAAGTTCAGACAAACAACAAGTTTGCAGCACTAGAAATGGAGCAGAGCGGAGCCAATGAAGACAGTCAACTGATTGTAGTTGAAGAAACAATAAGAGGAAGTACACATGCCTCAATGGCAGCACAGTTAACTTCAACTCCAGGTACTAGCAAGCCACTACAAACCACTAAAACACAAGCAGAGGTAACTGGAAGTGGAGACAAAACATTAGCTACTGAAATCAAAGAATCAACAGGATATTGGGTCAACAGGGCTTTTGTCAACAATGTCACAACAAACCAATCATGCCAAGAGACTCTGATACATGAGGTGAATGAGGCTGACAGAATTCAACTCAGTGAAGGCAAGCCATGGAGTGAAAAGTAGAAGAAGGATCAGAAGATGAAGCAGTATCGATGGCATGGGAAGTGATGAAGATTCAACTGATGAGGAAGAAGAACTAACTGTACAAAGTGTAAATGGCAAGGTAAAGCAACAAGGCAAAATGGAAGACCCTCAAATCAAGAATAAAGATAAGGATGTTTCAATAGCCAACAATGAGATCACAACATTGAAAGTGAGTCTGCCTAACATTCTTACAAAGCCAAAGCTCAAAGGTCCTGTTGTTCAGACTTCTGGAGGAAAGGAAGCTAATAGTCAATCCATAGATAGGCTAATTGAGAGCAGAAAGCTTATGGGGAGGTAGCTGCTACCTCATATGAGGACACTACCAACAAAGGCCAGCTGAGTCATATAACAAAGACCACAAGACTAATCCATGCAGACACCAATACACAATTGACAGAACACAGAGGAGCTACTGAAAAGGAAGAACATACAACAGAAACAGGAAGGGATCTTGATGAGGAATCTACCACTCAAAACCTCATCAATGTGGCAAGACAAGCAGATATATCACCAAAGTTTATGGATGCAGGGAAATCAGCCAAAAGAGGAAAGAAAAACCAGGTTAAGAACAATCAAAGTGTAGTGTCAGGGGTCCAAACTAGGAGGATCCTATCTAAATCCCACACTCAATCATGAACGGAATCATGTGGAATATAAGGTTAGTCAACACTCAGCAAGCTTTTGAGATACTGATCAATATGCATAGACAGCACCACTTTCAATTCATTGGGATCATGGAACCTAAGCAGAAATTTAAAAAACTGGAGAGGTACATAAGGAAGATTGGAATGCCTAAGTGCTATGCCAATGTCTCCAATAAGATATGGGTATTTGTGGATGATGATCATGAAGTAGAGACAATAAATGACATGGAACAGCAATTAACAATGCAACTGACAAACATGGAGTCATACTCTTCATTCATTGTCACTTTTGTATATGCAAAATGTGATGCTACTGAAAGAATTGAGCTGTGGGATAGTCTGTCCAATCTTTCTAGAGACATGTCAATGCCTTGGCTTGTAGGAGGTGACTTCAATGTGATATGAGATGAGGAAGAGAAGTTTGGAAGACTCCCAGTATCTCTAAATGAAGTTGAAGACTTTAGACACTGCATCAACACCTGCAATCTCTCTAAACTTGGCTTTAAGGGCAGCATATATACATGGTGGAATGGGAGAGCAGAAGAAGATTGCATTTTCAAAAGGCTGGACAGATGCCTAGCTAACTATGCACTCCAATAGTGGCTGCCACAATTGGAAGTCACTCACTTGCCAAAGATAGGGTCATATCACTGTCCCATGCTACTAACCTGTAACCAAAATACTACACCTACAAAGAAAGCTTTCAGAATCCTCAATTTCAAGATAAAACACCATTCTTTCAAAGATGTGGTAAAGGAACACTGGAAAGTAGACTTTATAGGGGATCCTTTGAAGAAGTTGAAAAGAGCCCTATCAACATAGAGTAAAGCAACATATGGAGACATCTTTCAAAAGATAGCAAGCTTGGAGGAAGTGGTCAAAGTACATGAAGCACAAGTTGAACTACAACCTACTGCACAGAATAGAACAAGGCTGCAAAGGGTACAGGCTGACTTGATCAAATATTTGACCTTAGAGGAGGAATTCTGGAAGCAAAAATCTGGTATCACATGGCTCACAGATGGAGACAGAAACACAAAGTTCTTTCATGCACAAGCGAATGGCAGAAGGAAGAGATTACAGCTGAAGAGAATACAAGACAGTCAGGGCACATGGTTAGAAGAGAATGAAAAAATAGCAGAAGAAGCAGCTAACTATTTCAAATCCTAGTTCCATGAGGCAAACATCCCTACAACATTCAAAATCTTGGATCATGTTCCCACATTGGTGGAAAGCACAGATAATGCTCTACTAATGCAGCAACCAACAAAGGAAGAAATCAAGCAAGCATTGTTTAGACTTAATGCAGAAAGTGTTGGTGGACCTGATGGTTTCAATGGGAGTTTCTACCAATCATGCTGGGACATAATTGAGAATGACATAGTGGATATGGTGAAAGCAGTCTTCAATGGACATACTCTTCCCAAGAGTATAACATACACAAACCTGGTGCTACTGCCAAAGAAGAAGGAGGTACTGACCTTCTCAGATATGAGACCAATTAGTCTCAGCAACTTCAGCAATAAAATCTTCTCTAGAGTGATTCATGATAGAATGGTAAACATTTTACCAAAGCTAATCTCTGAAGAACAAGTTGGTTTTGTAAAAGGCAGAAGCATAGCGGAAAATGTGTTGTTAACTCAAGAAATTATAACAGACATTCGTTTGAGAACTAAAGCAGGTCCAAATGTGGTACTCAAACTGGACATGAAAAAAGCATATGATAGATTGTCATGGATCTTCTTGACAAAGATTCTGAGGAAGATGGGATTTGAGGAGAAATTCATTGGCATGATACATGGGATTGCGGCAAACAATTGGTACTCTGTACTGATCAATGAAGAGCCACATGGATTCTTTAAATCCATAAGGGGAATCAAGCAAGGTGACCCTCTGTCACCTGCCCTCTTTATACTGGCAGCAGAGGCTATGTCTAGAGGACTCAATGCTCTACACTCCAAATTTGTATTTCTGTGGATTTGGATTGCCTAAATGGAGTCCCAAAATAAACCACTTAGCATATGTTGATGATACCATCATCTTTTCCTCATCAGATGACACTTCACTACAGCTGATAATGGAAGTGCTGACTGACTATGAAAATGCTTCAGGCCAACTGATAAACAAGAACAAGTCTGTTGTCTATATGCATTATTCCACCTCAACACAGGTAATTGACAAAGTGCAAAGAATCACAGGAATACTGAGGCTAGAATTCCCTTTTACTTACCTTGGATGTCCAGTCTTCTACAAGAGGAGGAAGATGGATTACTACCAAGGTCTCATACAAAAGGTGATGGATAAACTGCAAAACTGGAAAAGGAAACTACTCTCCATGGGGGAAGGGCAGTCCTTATTACACATGTGTAACAAAGCATGCCCATACACCTCCTCTCTACAGTAAACCCCCCAGCCTGTGTGATCAATAAACTACACAAGATAATTGCATAATTCTTCTAGTGTAACTCTGTGGGAAACCCAAGCAGTCACTGGGCATCATGGAGCACTTTATGCTTGCCATGTGAGGAAGGTGGTGCAGGTTTCAGATCTCTACATGACATGTCCACAGCATTGTTTTGCAAGCTATGGTGGAACTTTAGAACAAAACCAAGTCTATGGAGTGCATTTATGAGCCAAAAGTACAGCAAAAAACTCAATCCTATAATAGTACCATGGAGAGGTGGTTCTCACATATGGAGGAAAATGACTGACTGCAGAAACATTATAGAACACCAAATCTGTTGGCAACCTAAGATGCGATCTTCTCTATTCTGGTTTGAAAACTAGACTGGACTAGGAGCTTTATATTTTGTCACCTCACCTAATTTTATATGTGATGAAACTATACAAAACATTTAGGATGTGGTGTGTGAAGGTTACTGGGATAAGGAGAAGATCAAAGAGATACTGCCAGTTGAACTTGCTGCACACATACTGAAGAACATTAAACCTCCAGCCTCCACTGATGCACTTGATAAACCAATATGGATGCTAGAAACCAGTGGTCACTTCACTGTTAAATCGGCTTGGAAATATTTGAGAAAGAGGCAGCATCTTTATAATGCTTTCAAGAACATTTGGGTGGAAGGACTGCCATTCAAGGTTGCTTTCTTCATGTGGAAATTATGGAGAAACAGAATACCACTTGATGACTTCTTCAAAAAACTAGGCTAACACATGGCCTCTAAATGTTGTTGCTGTGCAGAACCACAAGAAGAAACAAGACAGCATATTTCTTCACTTCATATGCTGCAAAAAAAGTGTGTAGGTATTTCCTTGGTTATGCAGGAATTGACATAGAGGGAATCACAATGCACCAAGCAGTGACCAAATGCTGGACTACAGATGTGGTCAATCGACTGAAACCAATAATGCAGACCTCACCTTCAGTGATTGTATGCGAGCTGTGGAAGAGAAGAAACAGTTACAGACATGGAGATACAGTCACTATAAGTAGAGTAATCTACCAGATGAATTCTACTCTTTAGCTACTCATCAAATTCATAAAGCCAGGTATACACAACATCCCACATAAACCAGACGTAATTACTGTGATGGAACAATATACCCCCACTCTGAAGCACACAAAGGTACTTTGGGAATTCCCCAATCAAGGGTGGATTAAGGTTAACACAGATGGAGCTTCTAGAGGTAATCCAGGAAGAAGTTCCATTGGCTTCATATTGAGAGATGAGAAGGGAGATATCATATATGCATGCAGTAAAGAAATCCAACAAGGCACAAAACACAGAAGCTGAAGCACAGGCAATGGTAGAGGCCTGAGATTCTGTGTTCAAAATGACCACACCCTCATAGACCTTCACACTGACTCAATGATGCTATTGAAAACTATAAAGGGAGAATGCCATGGTCCATTGATGAAACAGTTTCAGAGATCAAAGAATTGATGGCAAGATACAATATAACAGAAACACACACACTCAGAGAAGGCAATAAAGTGGCAGACCATCTGGCCAACTATGCTTTGGATATTGGACCTATAAAATGCTATTGTTTTGATGATTTGGATGTACAAAGTAGAAGACTGATCAATAGTGATAAGAGTCAATGTACATACCTAAAAGTAAGAGTGGAAGATAACAAGGGGCAGTAACACTGCCAAAGGAAAAAAAACCTGGTGGAAAGCAAAACAGCAGTGGTGAAGAAAGAATGGAGCAGTAGCTCTACACTAACTATTCTTCTTTTCTTGCAGGGAACACAGGAATAGCTAATTGTACAGATCAACCACATCAACTAACTCATGCAAGCAGGAGAATCTGGAGGTTATCACTGGAAATGCAACACCAAGAAAGAAAAACTGGAGCGCAACTTGCCAACACTGCCAATAGCTACAACAACTGCAGCAAAGGCTTGAGACCTCCACACCAACTGCTGCCATATGGTGTGCCATGGAACAGCACCACACAAGTCACATACCAAACAAGCAGCCACTCACTAAATTCTAGCCACACAAGCAGCCATTCACTAAAGCAGGACATCAGCAAGAAGCGAATGATAGTGGATGCAGGATTTCACATAATCAGTGTACTTTTGGGTGCAGGCACACTGTTATACCAGGGCTGCCACCACAAGCATCATCACAACATCTGTAATGAGGAGAAACTGGAGAAGTGAATCCAATCTAACATGATGTTCTTTCTTGCAGGAAATGCTGACAAGGGCTGCCATTAACACCTGCTCACATCTCTAGCCACCAGCACCTTGGAGTCAACCAGCAGTAAAATGTTGGTCACTGTGAGGGATCAGCTTACTACTGAAGAAGAAATGTGTCATTACATTGCTTCTTTGGTTAGTAGACTGGATCCCAACTACTCCAACCAATCTCAACAAATACACATACATAATCTCAGCATACCTCTCAACTCTGCAGATAGCTTAGAGGAGGCCACATCATTGCTGCAATTGCAATGTGTGATAGTAGCATTTCTAATGCTCAATCTATTGCAATTACAGCAATTGTCATGGATCCCCCCTTGCTAGCATACAATACAGCAATGCAGCAAGCACACAATTAAATAACAGCAGTAGCATAGGAGCAGCAAGATGGACACCTCCTGCCACCATAAAGCACTGGTATTCAATCATCACACAACTTAGCAAAAACAACCACATGAACTGCTAGTCACATTGCCTGCAGCAACTACAGCGGCCAGAAGCACACCTAACAGACAATCAATAGAAGTATCACCCTGAAGACTATAGGACCACAAAGCACCCAAGTCAGCATGCAAAACAAAGACAACTGCCATATCATCAACAGTAAACAAAATCCCAAAAAAGCAGCAACATAAATATCATTTTCACCACTGAACCCAGCACCCTCCACAATACTGTAAACAGTTGGAAATGGTCCAGATTATTATTGCAGTTGCAAGGTGTAGTATTAGCACCTTTGGTGCTCAATCTATTGCAACTACAACAATCATCTTGGACATTCCCAGCCACATTGGAATACTGAAAACCTGACTTCACTTAGCAACACATCAGCAATCCACAGAGCCAACAGCCATCACAGGAAACTGAAACACCAACAGACTATCATCAGAAGCAGCACAATAGCAAGGATATACACAGGCATAAAGCACATCAGCAGCAGCTTCAAGACATAGAAATTTAGCCAGTAAAGTATCAGCAGAGGAAGCACATATACAAGAGCAATAACAATTCAATTCAACCATCATGGATCCCTCCAGCACTCATATTCCATAGACATCCAATCAACACAAAACAGCACAGGAGCAAGGATAAGCACATACATAACTCAATGCAGCAGCAGCTTCAAGTTATAGAAACACAGACTCCAGCCCTCATAATTCATAAAACTCCAATTAACTCAAAGCAGCACAGGAACAAGGATTCACACAGACATAAAGTAAAATAGCAGCAGCTTCAAGACATAGCAGCAGAGTTAATAGAATACCAGTAGAAGAAACACTCATCCAGGGACAACAACAATCAGAGCAGATCACTTCAAAACTTACTGACACTATACCTGAGTGTCCAGCCACAAGAACAAGCAGTACTCCCCCTCAGATGCAGAGAATCAAACAATCATCAACAGTAGTCTCATCCTATAGCACACACACCATATTCAGCTTCAACAACAGCAACTAGAAAACTGCCCAGCAAACAACACAAGCAAAACTGCTGTTCAGAAACAAGATACTTTTTGACAGCTATCTTCTTCAACTTGGCTTTTGTCAGAGCAAAGTTGAAGATAGCTCATGCCTTTTTGTCACTCTTTTGCAACATCTTATAGATAGATGTCAGAAGCACATAGTAGGGAGCAAATTCCCCTTTAACTTAGTAGAAACAGGAATACATGTACTTTTTTGTATAGCTGACCTAGAAGAAACTCACATTGTTTTTGTACAGACGACTGTCTATTATCAAATAGACAACCGTTACATTATCTTAGGTCTAACCCCCTACTACTTTCTAGGTACAATTAGTCATCACTTTAGAATGACTAATAGTACAGGCTTTCTCTTTTGGGAGGTAAGGTTTACGTCCCCCTCCATTGTTGGACTTTAATTTCAGTAATAAAAATATAAATTCAGCAAAAACAATATGGATTAATTTATAAATGAAATAATGTAATCATGTTAAAATACAAAAATTAAGGTTAAAAATAACAACCCCCGTGAAAATACGAGAAGAACGCCACAAAGGTTACCTCAATCGGAGCGCTGGAACTCGAGATACGCTCAAAATACCAAAAGAACACAATCTAACTTTTTATACACAGGGAAATAGACAAGGATGTTACACATCGTATTGGGGCGGGGTGGATGAAATGGAAGCTCGCTTCTGGTGTCTTGTGTGATAAGAATGTGCCACCAAAACTTAAATGTAAGTTCTATAGAACGGTGGTCAGACTGGCTATGTTGCATGGGGCGGAGTATTGGCTAGTCAAGAACTCCCATGTCCATAAAATGAAGGTAGCTGAAATGAGCATGTTGAGATGGATGTGCAGGCATACCAGGTTAGATAGAATTAGAAATGAAGGTATTCGGGACAAGGTGGGTGTGGCCCAAGTGGAGGATAAGATGCGGGAGGCGTGACTTAGATGGTTCGGACATGTGATGAGGAGAGACACAGATGCTCCGGAGGAGGTGCGAGAGGTTGGCCTTGGAGGGCCTCAGGAAAGGTAGATGCAGGCCGAAGAAGTATTGGGGAGAGACGATTGGCAGGATATGGCGTTGCTCCAGCTTACTGAGGACATGACCATGGATAGGAAGGTATGGAGGTTGAGAATAAAGGTTAAGGGTTAGGATACGTAGCCGAGTGTTGTCATGTCTGTGTATTGTCGTATCCCTTGATTTCTGTTATTACTTGTTGTTGCTTTCGTTTCTACTTTCTGGTTACAGTTCTTACTGTTAGTTTTATATTTTTGCTATGATTTTCCAATTGATATGCTTGTTGTTATCCTTATTTCATCTTTTTTGAGCTGAGGGTCTACCGAAAATAGCCTCTCTGCCTTCTTGGAGGTAGGGCTAAGGTCTGCGTACACTCTACTCTCCCTATACCCCACTAGTGGGATCATACTAGGTTGTTGTTGTTATTGTTGTTGCGCCTAAAAAGCCACACCTGTGGTTTTCTAGCTAGAATTTCCACTTTTGCAGACTATTTTTCTCACCTGCAGTATCGCAGATGCAGACCCAAGTTCGGATCTGCGAAGTACCAGCACCAACTTTCTTCTCCAATACAAAAATGAGCATAACTCCTGCATATGATGTCCAAATTTGGCGATTCTTTTTGCTTTGGCTTTGTAACTATGATATGGATCTAATGCTTCAATAAAAATATAATTTGGAGCTCATTTGCTTTATTTGGTACCATTTATGCTTGAAGAAACGACGTCGAAATATCATAAACGAGCGCAACACAACCCGAACCTATTTGAAACTCACTCGAGCTCTTTGGGACCCCGTCCGAACATACCAATAAGTCGCAAAATATAATATGGACTTGCTCGTAGCCTTAAATCCCATATAACAACATCAATACTACGAATCGCACCTCAAGTGAATCTTAATGAGCTATTTTAAATTTTCAAATTTCAAACTTACGCCGAATACGTTTAAACAACTCGGAATCACCTCAAATTTCGCATACATGTTCCAAATGACATAACAAACCTACCTATTCTAACTCCCGAAATAATAATCCGAACTCGATAACATCAAAATCAACTCTACGTCAAACTTATGAACTCTCCAAATCTTTAATTTGCCAACTTTCGCCAATTATAGCCAAAACCTTCTATAAACATCCAAATGCAAGTCCAAATCACCATCTGGACCTACCGGCACCATCAAAACTCTAATCCGAGGTCAAATACATAAAAGTCAAACTTGGTTAACTCTTCCAACTTAAAGCTTCCTATTTAAGAATCATTCTTTCAGATCAATCCCAAACCATTCGAGAACCAAAACCGACGAGACACGTAAATCATAATACATCATATGAAGCTACTCATGACCTCAAACCACCAAACTGAATGCAAATGCTCAAGACGACTGATCGGGTCGTTAAAAGGGTGCCAACCAGACCGGTTACTTTTTTCGGTCCCCTTCCCCTTATCCCCAATCCCGTAACCCTACCCCCAATAGGATCAGAACGAGCGGTACCAGTACGGACCGGACTAGTTTCGGGTAATCCCCCACCCTTAGACAGCCCTACTTGTGAGGATGAAAGTAAATGTATGAAGGGTGTTGCCATGCCATTTGATTGACATTTCTTATTCCTTACTGTTACTATGCGGATTGAGGACTTGGCTACGTTGTTTCATGGTTGCCTTGTCATTTCTTGGTTTTGAGTCGTTGTGAAAGGCTTGTTTAGTGTTATTTGTGAAATTATAATCGGTGTTTTCCTTAGTTGTTTCTTTCATCATTCCTAGTGCTAGGTGACACCTGTTCTTGGAGGTTATTAGACGAATATTTGGTTTGACTCGCTATGTAATACTGAGTTTTACCCTTTATTATGATCTCATATTGTTTTATGCCTAGTTTTGTTCCTTTATTTCTGTTAAGTGTTGACTTACCTAGCAAGCTGTGTTAGGAATTTGGATCATGACGCATATTCATATATTTTTATTATTAGTACGTATAATTTAATGAATGTATTTTAGATTATTAATTCGTATTACTATAGAGTACTAACTATTCAGTCATTATTAAAGCTCTTTACACTTTTATACCCGCCTATCGATAGGTTGAAGAGCCGGTATCAGTTAAGGTCTTAGCTCGTTTGTCAGGAGTTCCTAAACTCAAGTCTGTGAAGAACTGAATGTTTTATCTGTCGAGCCAAAGTGATGTTGTTCAGGCTCCAACACCAACACCGAACATGGATGGAAAACCAAAAAAGCAAAGAATGTTTATCTCTCAAAAATCCATCCACTTACATGGCAGTGAAGAGTGACACTTAAAATCTTGCTCGATATCACTGGATTCTCTTTTGATTCACCTCTTTACTTCTGGAACTTTCTATCTGTCATACTAGGATTGTTAACTAGGCAAGTGTATTCGTGCGCGTCAATGATCATTTGCAATGTGAATAGCAAGTGATGACGAGTTTATGTTTGCCAGTAATTTACTATGATTTAAAGTAAATGATTCATATGGGCAATACTCGCACTAATTCTGATTTGAGACATAATTATTGCTTTTATAGATCCAATGAGTCCTCATTTTTCTAGATTCCTCATTCTGAGTAGATATTTATGTAGGAGAAAGTGTGAGATTAGAAAATCGTTTGTTTTTACAAAAGCTTCTAATTTGTCTTAAAATACATAATTTAGAATTCACAAGATGAACACATCAGAATCATTTACTCCTAGTTGCGGAGGCGGATCTACGTATCTAATACATGAGTGCACTATTAAAAAAAAAGTGAAAATAATATATTAAGTGACAATTGATCCTTACTGCTCTTGGTAAATAACTCAACCTTCAACCAAGGTGACCATTACTTAAATGGTCACTCAACTATCCGAAATTACCTACTAAAGTCATTTTTCTTTCGTTTGTAATAGCAAAGTCACTAAATTATGCTTATAGCACTCAGAAGGCCACTCAACTAGATTTCTCAAACTTTTGATTGTCACATACCTATTATACCCTCTAAATCATACACTTTTATCTTCTTTTTATTTATTTTTAATATTATGATTTTTTTTCCTCTTTTTAATTTATAAAATGGACTTATCTATAGAATAAATAAACTGATTTATAATTTAAAAAAATAAAAATACTATCTAAGCATATAATGTTGGAAAAATAAAATGTTGAGCTTAGTAAAAAAAAATTAATTAGAACAATTTGTTCGTACTAATAATTTTGATATTAACAGCAACTCAAAAAATTATTTACACAATTCAGAATTAAAGAAAATAAAAGTTTTATAATATATATTTCATGCAAGTAAAAATTAATTATTTAAAATAAAGATATTTTTATGATATATATTTGAATATTAAACTCAATTATACTATTTTTTCCGTTACATATGCTAGAAACCTAATTTTTTATTTTGATTTTATAAATAAAATTTATTTGTTTTAAAGGTAAGTCCATAGTATAGTTAAAAAGAGAGAAAAATTTATAATATTAAAAAAGTAAAAAAAGAAAAGAAGAAGATAAAAATTGATACTATAGAGGGTAAAATAGGCATTTGACAATCAAAAGTTTGAGAAATCTAGTTGAGTGACCTTCTGAGTGCTATAGGCAAGTTAAGTGACTTTTCTGTTACAAACGAAAGAAAGATGATTTTACTAGATAATTTCGGATAGTTGAATGACCATTTAAGTAATGGACTGTTCAACCAAGTGCACAATTCAATCTTAATCTTGGAGAATGGGTGCCAATATTTAATATTATACTAATTTTTAAAAATATGTACATAAAATATTTTATTTTGCGAAAAGACCATGGCTTCACGTGTCCTATAATTTTGCCTATAAATCTGTCCCTGCCTAGTTGGATACTAATTTAGAATTATTAATTGAGACTTAGTTTATTGATTCTTTTAACTACATACTACAATTTTCAACATTGCGTTGGAAAAGTTAAAACAGAAAAAAGAAGGAAAAAGAAAAAAGAAAAGGTACTCATAATTTTTGTTCTTCTCCATCACCATCAAAACTCGAAATTTTGCAATTCAAAAACAAAAAGAACCTGATTATTCTTTTTTTTACTAAACTTGGCTGCAAAGCAAAGTGCAAGGTCTATAATCACTCGAAATTGTGACTTTTTCTGCATTTGATTTTGCACAAAGGTTAAATTAACTACAATCATATCTAACCATTGAAATTAAAATCGTAAAGATCTACTGAATTTCTTCCAAAACCTCGGGTCCTTAGGATGTGGAGGAGCTTCGTCATTAATCCTATGATCTCCTTTTTTACCAAGAATTGGTTTCAGCAACTTCTTCATCACCTTTTGGAACCCGTAACCACGGCGGCGACGGTGGCGGCACGGCCCTTGCTCCTCTTGCTTAGTATCTTCGGCCAGCGGCAGACCTGGTGGTGCTACGGTAGTACTCCTCCTATAAGAACCAGGCTCAGATAAACTCCGACCTAGAATAGCTTGGTTCAATTGAATTTCAAATGTAATCCTTTCATATTCATCTAACAATGTGCTTTTTTCATCTCCAAATTCTCTCATTACTTCTAGTATTGATCCCATTTCTTCCCATCAAGTCAAGTTATATATATAATATGATCACCAGCTCAAGATATTCTTTATATATAGCATAATGGCCAGTGCTGATAAAGCTTTAATTTCAGATTCTGGTTCTTGCTTTTTTTATGTATCAAACAATGGCTTGAAGGAAGCCGAGCTGAGAACTGAATTAAAGCTAGGTTATTAGAAAAGAAAGACGTAAGAAATAGGAAAAACTGAAAACCAAAATTTGACTCTCTCAGATATATCAAAAGGGTCTTAACTTGTCTGTTGATTTTCTTGGAACTGTTGGCATGATTAATAACTACGGGGTCGTTTGTTTCCAATGAGATTTATTCAGGGATTAATAATCACATGATTCTCATTCTAGAATTATTATCCTATATTCAATATTTGTTAATTAATACTATTATTTTGGTGTAAAAGATATACCGATATTAATTAATACTCATAACTAAATATAAAAATTATAATCTCAAATTTTATCTCCGGTAACCAAACCTTTTTAAAAAAGGATGAATAGAGATAAATATAATCAAGTTGGATGAGTATGTTAAGTAATATACTTTTGTTATCAGTCTATTGATTGTCATTCATTAATAAGATGAACTAGCACTAATTAATAATGTTAATCAAACCAATAATTGACATTTTTATCCTATGCATACTATATCCTCATATTAATTTTCTACGCTATTAATTAATTTACATTCGTTTTTTAAAGTGATGGTAGCTAATAAGACTTTTAAATTCTGTCTTTATTTCCTTTTTTTTTTATTTGTTAAGAAAGGTAGATCATGTTTGAGATTAATAACTCCCAAAGTGAGTGAGCCGTATATATACAAGCCACATCATGCAGCCAAATTCTGTTCAGCATTATATGCTTTCTTGTGCTTGGTTAAGTTTATGTTTTCTACCTTTCTTAGGACTTAGGAGGAATCTTGTGCATTACTAAAGCAGCTTTGCATGTGGTTTTATTTTTTCCCGTACTATGTTTATTTCAGTATCATCCACACCCACTCCCCAGAAATTAAGACCTGAGATGTTACCTCATATTTGAAGTTCTGTTAAAAAAAAAAAGTCATGGTTACAAAGTATCTCGTATTCACGCAAAGTTAAAAAAAAAATTCATATTTTAACGGGTGTAACATGAACAATCTATTCTGACATTACCTCATATTGAACAGGGGCATATCTAGGTGAATAGTGGCAGACCCAGACCAGAATTTTATTCAGACGGGTCAATTAGACATTGCAATATTATTCCAATAATATTCAATAATAAATATTATTGTGTACAACAAAGTGAATATTATATGTTGATCTTTTTGTTTCTATAAAATGTTTTTTTCACTTTTCTTTTTTGTCTAAAAAACGGGTTAGACGGAAAAAAAAAATTTATTTTTCCATTAAATTTTATGTCTAACAATTTTTAGCAAGTTATAAGACTAAAAATTTCCTTTAAAGTCTTCAATTTAACGTTTATGTATTACTCTTAATTAACTGATAATAAAGTCAATCTAACCATTTGAACCACCATAAAACAATAAACATAATAAAAACAAAGGATTTACTAAAACAACAAATAAGTAAAAGTACAAAACTGACCTCACCTTCACCGCTTCACGTAGGCCAAAGAGAGGAGAAAGTCGAGTATAAAAAGAAAAAGTAAATAGTACGCAGACTATTGCGAAAAGAGAAGTCTGCATTCTATCATAGTGGACATAAAATTCGAAAAATCAAAAAATCAAACTAGATCAAATTAATTTGATATTTCGGTTTTGATTTTTCGGTACTTCGATATTAATTCCGTATGGATTTTTCTAAAGTCCCCTACTTTAGTACGGTCCTCGATATTAAGATATTGTTATTTCGATACTTCGATTTAACCAAAATACCAAATTTTTTTATTAAATGTTACTCCATTTAGGTTTAGCCATTAACAGGCAGCAATAATGTATACAGCCATTAACTGTATCTTTCCCTTACGTTTAGGCGTCTTGCAGGTAGCATTATACTCGTGCAATGTGTCATCTTTTCCTAACGATACTCCTGCTTTCTATCCTCTCTTTTTTCCTATTTGCAAATTTCATTGCTAATTGTCAATCCTTTGATTGTTCTGATTCTAAAGTCAGCTACAACTTAGATCTATTATGGACTATTCGAAATGTTAGAATATTATGGGCTCTAAATTGCAAATAGTTTACTGTGCTCGTTAGTTGCACAACACTTGCTAGAGCTAGCTACTATGTCTCTACTCTACCGAAATGCTTTCCTAAGTTGACTAATGGATTATGTTGGAAAAAGAAAAAAGCTATTGGAGATGCATGGTTTTGAAGCTTTTCAAGATTTAATGTGTGATCACAAAGTAAAATCGAAAGTTTTATGCAACTGGTTCACGATCTTTAATGCCTGGTTGTTGTTGCATTTCTTATTTTCATAAGAAAATTTGTCATGCAAATTGATAAATTGAAATCGCACCGAACCAAATAAGAAATAATGAATCGTATCGAACAACTTTAGTACGATATTTAATATATATAATTGATAAATTGAATACCTAAGTACTGAACCATAATTCTTAAATATCGAACCTATCGAATGTCCACTCCTACGTTCTATGGTAATTGTTGTAATGTACTACGTGACTTCAAAAGTATGAGAAATATTTGACAAGTTTTGAGCACACCAGAGCTCGAACTCTAGAAAAAGTTTCTAACCTCGCCTGACCACTGAGCTACTATTCAATTATACTTCAAGCAGGTTCATTTTATATAATATAACAATTCCACGTAAAATTATAAAATAACAAAAAAATTTGGCGGAGCGAATATAGTTGAACCCACTTGATGCAATGCGGATCTGCCCCTGTAAGGTGAAGGGTATGGGTTCATTCTCCCCTCCCAGACCATGGATAATAATTTTATATTTTCTCAAAATTACCCAAGCTCAAAGTCTCCTATATGTAATAATTAATAGGCGCACCTCAAGAAGTGATAACTTCCACATATGTCTTGTTTTTTACTTTCTTGTTTTTGAATTGAGTCAAGAGGTACTTTTTTTTTCTTTCATTGTCGGTTTGTTCTTTCAAAATCGTCAAGCCTAACATACTGAAATTCCTATTCAATTTTGTCCTATACAAGGTGTGATATTCCCATCAATCTCTCTATTTTCTTGTATTACTGACCAAAGATACTTGAAACTTTATCTTTTGGGAATGATTTGTGCATCAATCCTCACATCCATGTCCGCTACCTCGGTCATGCCGCTAAAAGTGCACTCCAAATATTTTGTCTTGGTCATGCTCAACTTGAAATCTTAAATCTAGGGTCTATCTCCAAACCTCCAGCCTCTCGCTAACATCACCTTGCATTTTGTCAATCAGAACTATATCATCTGCAAATAACAAAGCATACAATATGGTACCTCCCCTTGAATGTGTCTTTTCAGTGCATCTATCGTCAAGAAAAAATAAAAATGGGCTAAGGGTTGATCCCTCGTGTAACCTCATGACAACTGAGTGTTCTGAGTCTCCTCCCACTGTCCTTAGCCGGGTGTTAGCTCCATCATACATGTCCTTAATCGCCCTAATGTGGGTTACATGCGCACCTCTAACCTCTAAGCATCTCCATAGAACCTCTCTAGGGACTTTTTCGTGTGCTTTCTCCAGATCAATGAACACCATATTCAAGTCATTTTTCATCTCCCTATACTGCTCAATCAGTCTTCTTACAAGGTGAATGTCTTCCGTAGTCGAACGATCCTAAATTATCCGAACTGTTCTTGGAAATAAACACACTTCTCCTCACCCTCACTTCTACCATTCTCTCCCAAACTTTTATAGTATGTCTTAGAAGCTTAATACCCATATAGTTGTTGTAATTTTGGATATCACTCTTGTTCTTATACAACTAAATCACCGTACACCACCTCTATTCTTCGGGCATCTTCTTCGTCCTAAAAATGACGTTAAACAACCCAGTGAGCCACTCCAAGCCTGTCGTACCCGCATTCTTCTAGAATTCCACAAGGATTCGTCTGGCCCAGTTGCCCTAACCCTACTCGTCTTACACATAGCCCACTCAACCTGCGCAACTTTTATGTGCTTGCAATACCCAAAATCTTGACGACTCTCGAAATGCTCCAAATTACCCAGCTCAAATTCCTATCCTTCTCTTCATTCAAGAGTTTATAAAAGTATGTATTCTATCTTCGCCTAATTTGTGCCTCTTACAGAAAAATTCTGTCTTGCTCGTCTTTGATGCACTTCACTTGATCAAAATCACAGGTCTTCGTTTCTCTAACATCGGCTATCCTATACTGCTTCTTGTCCCTATCTTTGACCCCAAGTTCCTCAAACAAACATCCAAACTCTGCACTCTTAGCCGCAATAACTGCTAACTTTGCCTCATTCTTAGCCTTGCTATACCACTCCATGTTCGTCTTCTCCTTCTACTTGTCTACACTCTCAAATAGCTTCAGATACGCTGCTTTCTTGACTTTCACTTTTTCTTGGACCTCTTCACTCCACCACCAGTCCCCCGTAACCCTTTGAGACCCCTAATACCTCTCTCGCAGCTACTCTAATATAGTTCTCTATCATGGCCTCCATAACTAGACCCTTCTCTCTCAACTCTTGAGCTTTGTCCTTGGTCAAGGCTCTCCACCTGATCCTAGGTTGGTCGTACACAACCTTCTTCTTCCTCTTCCTCATGATCTCTAAGTCCATAACCAGTAGTCTACGTTGAGTCATGAGATTCTCACTCAGTATAACCTTGCAATTCGTGCAAAGACCTGTATCACACTTTAAGGAGTAGATAATCAATCTGTATCTTGGCCATTGTACTCTGAAAGGTGACCAAGTCCTCCTCTTTCTTCACAAAGCACGAGTTAGCAATTACCACATCAAAAGCTTTAGCAAACTCCAACATTGAAGCTCCTCCTCTATTTCAATTGCCAAAACCGAAGCTGACATACATACCAACATAACCCCCAGAAGTAGTTCTGATGTGGCCATATAAATCTCCTCTAATAATTAGCTTCTCGGTGTGTGGAATGCCACACACCAACCTATCTAAATCCTCCCAAAAGTGCCTTTTAACCTCCTCGTTCAATCCCACTTGAGGTGCGTAAGCACTAATTATGTTTAAAGTAGACCCTCCCACAACTATAGTAATAGCCATCAGCCTGTCATTCACTCTTTTAACATCTACCACTAGCTCTCTGAGTTCCTATCAACCGGGATGCCTACTCCATTCTTGCCTCTCAACCCTCCTGAGTACCACAGCTTAAACCCGTATACATCCCGATTAGTTCTCGCCCATCTAGTCTCTTGGACACAAGCTATGTTGATCTTTCTCTTCTAGAGAATCTTCGCTAACTTTATAGACTTCCCTATCAAAGTCCCTATATTCTAGGACCTAACTCTCAACCTAGAGGCTCTCCTACAACCCTATGCCTACATGCCAAGTATGCATGTAAAGTGTAATGCACCACAGTGATAAACTCACGTGCTCATGCTCTCAGAGCAGTCAACCTCACTCAGCATGTTCAGTCACTCAGTCCTCCCAGTCACTCATTCCTCCTAAGCACTCGGCACTCGCACTCAGTAGGTACCTGAGCTCACTGCTGGTATGTCAGACTTCGGAGGGGCGGATCCTGCCCAAGAGCTAATATAAGCCAATCATGGCATGAATCAATAATGCTTGCTGCGGCATGTAGTCCAATCCCATAAATATCACTCACAATCAGGCCCTCGGCCTAACTCAGTCATCATACTCTCCAGTCTCTCGGCCTCACAAATCGCATGCCAATCAGCCCAACAACGATAACATGATGTCACAACAAGCAATAACAAAGACTGAGATATGATATGCAAATGAATGAATATGACTGAGTATGTAACAACAATTTAAGAAAATAACTCAACAGCAGAGATGACCTCAGTGGGTCCCAACAGGATAAACATATAGCCAAAATATGATTCTAACATGGATCGCAGCTCAATTACTCTAGCACGTAGAAATTTCATTGATAGAAACAAGATTAGGTCACTACACAATAGATTAGGTCCCCTTCAGATACCAGATTTTTACAAAGAAGAAGAGGAAATGATACAACAACGCCGTGGTAAGGATGCTACAACAGATGGTCTTTCACCTGAGCATCAATGGACAATTTCCGCAATCTCATTCAAGGAATAACAGTTGGGATGGCAAAGTGAATGAGGAGGTAAACGTTAGGCGACTCCCAGTGAGAGTTGCTAAGCAAAAACAGGTTGTCTCAACCGCGTCCAAGATGTCCACCCATTCAAAGAAGAAATCATGATTTTTGAATATATTCTGAAGAGGCGGGAGGAGGAAGATAAAGATTTCCAAATAGAAGAGATTACAAGAATAGAAAAGGGGGGACAATACTCTAATTTGTACTACTTTCTATTATATCTTTTAATAAGCATAATCATATGTAATATCATCATAGAGTGTATTATAAACTCTATGATGATCATTAAGTATTTGGTTCTTTCCAGTTCTTTCTTTTTACATGTGTGTTAATAGGTGAGGCTTTTTATTTGCCTCAATAAGATTTGTAAGGTAAGGTTTACCTCGGTATTTGTTTGCTTAAGTCTTATGCCTCTGGTAGCCAAGGCATATAGGCGACACTACTCGAGCTTTTGTCCCCTTACTTGTACTTTTCCTTTGCGGTGTTGTTTCTTTATTAATAAAATTATATAATTTGCCCAAAACAAAAGGTCACTATACAATACCACAGAATCAACCAAGTCATAATTCACACGGTGCATGCCCACACGCCCGTCATCTAGCATGTGCGTCACCTCAACACCAAACACATAACACGTATATTCAGGGGTTCATACCCTCATCACCAAGTTTAGAAGTGTTACTTACCTCGAACAACCCGAATCCAATACTGAGCAAGCCAAACAATACTCTAGAAATGCCATCCCGCTTATACCGACCTCCGAACGGCTCGAAACTAGCCAAAAACAACTCAAGAACATCAACTAATGTCAAAGGAAACAAACTCAATCAATAAAGGTTGAATCTTTAATTAAAGTCCAAAGTCAACGAAAAAGTCAAACCCAAGCTCGCACCTCGGAACCTGACGAAACTCACACAATCCGATAACCCATTCAATTACGAGTCCAACCATACTAGTTTCACTCAAATCCGACTCCGAATCGATGTTCAAAACTCAAAAATTCACTTTATAAAATTTTAGACAAAACCCCTCAAATTTCTCTTTGAAATCATCAATCAAATGCCAAAAATGAAGATGGATTCATGAAATATAACCAAGACCGAGTATAGAACACCTACCCCAATCGACCTGGTGAAAATCGCCTCCAAAATCGCCCAAATCCGAGCTCCTCAACTCAAAATATGACCAAATGAATAAACCCTCGATATGATATGTTTCTGCCCAGCTATTTTGCCTCGTTCCTTGTACCAAACAATCTCAAAACTCACTTTTGATTCCTCCAACGGATTTCTTGTGAAATTTCAGTCAAGTTAGGCTTTTGAATCACTCCATTTGACCTTATAATGAAGGAGATATGTTGGTTTCAATATTTAAAAATAGTGCAAATTTTTAAATACAAATTCATTGGCAATTTCGTAATCAATCTGAAAAAATCTAGCAACCTAATTCTTTGTAAAATAACAATAAATTCGTCATAAGATGTTAAAACCTGATGATTTCAGTTGCTATGATTCCAAAATTATGATACGGATCTAATGCTTTAATCAAAACAGAAATTGGAGCTCATTTGCTTAATGTGGTACCATTTATGCTTGAAGAAACGACGTCAAAACATAAAAAACGAGCACAACACAACCCAAACCTATCTGAAACTCACCCGAGCCCCTCGGAACCCTCTCCGAACATACCAACAAGTCCCATAATATAACACGGACTTACTCGATACCTCAAATCACCCATAACAACATCAACCATGAATCGCACCCAAAATCAAACATAATGAACATTGAATCTTTCAACTTCCAAAACTCGTGTCGAACCTTATTAAATCAACTCGGAATGAACTCAAATTCTCCACACACGTCCCAAATGGCATAAAGAAGCTATTCTAATTCCCCGAACCACAATCCAAACCCGATATCATTAAAGTCAACTCCCAGTCAAACTTATGAACATTTCAAACCTTCAAATTTCTAATTTTCGCCCAATAGTGCCGAAACCTTCTAGAAATATCCAAATGCAAATCCGGGCATACGCCCAAGTCCAAAATCACCATCCGGACATAACAGAACCATCAAAACTCAGATCCGGGGTCAAGTACTAAAAAATCAAACTCGGTCAACTCTTCCAATTTAAAACTTCCTAGTTGAGAATCATTCTTCCAAATCAATTCCGAATAACTTGAAAATCAAAACCGATGATTCACTTAAGTCATAACACATCATACGATGCTGCTCAAGACTTCAAATAGCTGGAGAGAATGCAAATGCTCAAAACGACCGGCTGGGGCGTTACATTCTCCCCCACTTAAACATACGTCCGTCCTTGAACGTGCCAAGAGTCGTTCCAAAGCCATCAAATCGCCGTGTAACCTTACCATGCACATACCCAGGGGTGGTCCCACGTCAACCTAATCCATGTAAGCATGACAACACATCATAACTGAAGATCATTACTTTAACCTTAGTTTGTAAGCCTTAGAACCCAATTTCCAATATCTGAAATTTCTTACAAGACCCGAATCTCACATCTATACACTGGATGGGTCTGAATAGGTTGTATCAATCCATAACCATAACCCAATATGTAATCACATGATATACCACATAACTCGCATACTCGTATCAATAATTCCTGATCACAGTAGTTGCTCAAAACAAACTCGATACCGGTAGTAAACCTTATATCAAATGAAATACCGTTCAAAACCTTCGTACACTACCGATGATGAAGGAAACACGCAGAAACTCATAACCAGTCACCAGAACCACAAGTCATGGAGCTCTCTCTCTCGTCCGACAAGAACCAAAACCAAATCCTAAGCTGGCTTCTGATATTATTCTTCCGATCATACTGCAATCAAATCCAATAGTATCTATTCTGGGTCCAATGACCTTATCTGATCAAACACAACTACTCTATTGACATGCCACACCAATACAACCTAAGGCCACAAACCGTGCAATCCGTGCACCAATAAGCAACAATTCAAATGTACTCAATCATGGAAAATGACTCAAATGAGAGAACCGTCCCACAAACTCAACAAGTACCACCACGACGCGATGCTATGAACCCATCACACATAGTAGGACTAAGATACATAAATCTAACACAAAGGATTATATCCCAACATAGTCCCGCTGCAATATGTGACCTATCCAGACACCGGTCCATATGAAATACCTCAAGCCATAATGCTCAAAATCAACAACTACACGCAATTCGACATCAAGTACACGAAGTGCATGACCATAACCATGGAGAAGCTAATAACGCAATATACCACAGCCCGAAAAGACCACAACCAAGGAGCAATCGACCATCCAACACCCTAATAACCATCTCGCTCTAATTCTGCTATAAGGCCTAAACAGAACCGCACCCCATGTGTGCATATAACCAACGAATCACCACCCCTCGTAGCATAGAAGAGTAACACATAGAACATATCAGAACAAAAACAAGCTCAACTCTAACCGAATGACTCACCCCTCAATACTAACAGTTCCGAGTCAACAAATTCGATCCGGTGTAGAATGCACATCCTCATTGGGCCTACCAATGGGCCCCCAAACCAACTCCGGTCATCCCCAAATGGATAAATGGCCCTCCAAAAGTCCACAATGACCTAACTATAGAACGTACTACCATCTAGCAAACTTTGTCCACATATTCACAATCCACAACCCCAAAATAATCTGCTTCCGAGAACTCCCAGTCTTCAAACCATAGAACATATGAATCACCATAGCCGATACCAACTCCAGCACTCGAATGACTAACACATCTCTCATACATAATCATCCCCACGAAAAATACTTCTATAATTCCTCCATGCCACATAGTAAAATTTGAACATCAGCAATCGATCAACCAGGCGAGTATCGCAATACCAATAAAGCATACGTAAGTCAAAATACAGTGCGCCTTCTGAAATGCGCACCCTTCTCAAGCAATACCAAGTAGTAATAACATTCATCTAGTCATCAGAAATCGTCCATGTTATCTAAGAATTCATGACCTTCTCTTCAAAACTGAACCGTGACCTTTCACATGCAAATCTCAATCCCACACAACACACCGTATCTATCATGCCATCATATGAAAAGTACGAGAATCTCATAATCAACTCTGAGTCACCAGCAGAATACATACGAGATCGGTCAAAAACCTTCTATTTGATCTCATCCAGGAGAAAATCACAATACGCAACATGCTCCTTACGCCGGTAGGAAATATCCATCTCAAACCGTGGTAGAACCATCAAGAACTCTTCGAAACCCATTTGTACATAAACAAGCAATCATAATTGAATCCCTCTAACTCCACCAAGCCACACAGATCGCCAAACCCAAGATTATTGCCACAAAACACCTGTGGAGACTCACCACATCATAAGTACCCAAAAAAACGATCATATCCATCACCATGCTGATCCAACCTACTACCAAGTTGTCCTATTTCTCCAAGTTCCTTCCGAATTACCCTTAAGTTGACACTTCTCCTTGTCCGAACACCAAGATCCTTACCTAAAGCTCATCATCAGAGATCCTAGCATAAAACCACACTGCACTAAGGCCCATAAGCCGTTGTATTCCCTCTTAAGCACCCCAAAAATACTACAACAGAGACACCCACTCTGAAGAGACCTTCTGTGAATCTAAAGTTATTTACTTCACCTTCCTGATACTAAAATGTAGAATCCATAATGATATAGAAATACCGCAAGTCCTGAGATCATCCGATGCAAATCTCAGATTCTAGCCATAACAAGTCCGGAAAATTCTCATTGCCACATACAAATCTTGAATCCATTAGAACCTTCTTGAGAGTCATCCACTTTGCTCAAATCTCAATTACACTTACCAAATGGGCCGTACGACCTGTGTCTCATTAGCACGATAATACCCCAAGAAGTAATCTACACCTCTAAGCAATCGAGTGAATCCTTTACTTGGTACATTACATCCATCAGAACAACAACCCAAGACCATTTCCAAGACTCTCATAATCCATAAGGTGTAATATATCATGCATCCAGAAATTCCTTACTCAAGTCATCCTTAAAACCAACATCTTCAAGTCATAACCGATCCACAAGTATGCGTCAGACTAAAACCAATATAACACGTAACCATGAAATCAAATCGATAGCAAACTCCCCCACTTGGATCAAAGCCATAGAATAAAATATCTGATAACTCACAATGCCCCTACTCTATTACGGCCACCATCCCGCAGTGAGATTCAACTAAATCCTTCATAAGCTCGTGTAACACAAACCATACAATACCTCAAATCATCTGCTGAGCTCGCATTCATTCTCGTAACATTTAAGACAACTTCCTCAAGTGATCCAAACTCAAGTTGCAACACATATAACCACACAGTAAGAGAAAACTCTCCACAGAAACAACATAGGGATCACACAACCTCAGGACATCTCGTAGGAGATAACCCATCTGCTTAGCCTCATAGTAGCATCTCTTACGTCCTACCATAGCCATAACCACTAAGAATTCACTAAATCTTCCCGAGTTTAAGCTCGTCCATAAAACATAAGAATCTACTTCATCCCAAGAATGAACAAATGAAACTTCCCTCAACACGCTCATAACTCGAGATTGTACAACACATCAAGCCAGAAATCAAACACCCAATAGTCCTTTTCACATCCCAGACAGACCCTTCTCGTCACATTTAATCCATCTGAACACATCTTGCAGTCACATCATACTCATCATAGAACTATCCAACCACTCACCACGCCATAAGCCCCATTCCTAGGGACACTACCGGACATAGAACTCCAAAAACACATGCTCACACAACTGAAACCACCGAGTCCAAGCTACGGTCAAAACCCAACATCAAGTCCTCCAGACTGGCCCAACTCCAAACACAAAAGAACGTATCTCGCACCTCATCCATGGAATCACAAGCTATCGATGCATAGTTGATACTGAGCGCTCACATACACATACGAGTGAGTGGAAGGAATTCAAAAAGGTATGCTTCAAGCTGAGTAGATGTCGCACGACGAGGAAAGAAAGATGGGAGGTTTATCCTAAATGCCCTGTAGCCTCTCAAAGATAGGTAAGGACGTCATCATACCGATCCGCAAGACTGTACTAGATACTTGTTCATGACTCGTAGAACCTATGAACCTAGAGCTCTAATACCAACTTGTCATGACCCAAAATCCAACTTGTCGTGATGGCACCTAACCCAAACCGCTAGGTAAACCAATTAGCAACAAACTAATATCAATGAGATTCACTAAGAGAAGTAACGATAATACAACTGAACTTTTATACAAAAAATTTCCAAGGACTGGTAATACAACTCATGATCTTCTAAGATTTAGAGTTTACAAAGCTGGTATGAAATAAATACATCATATCTTTGAAACATACATGAACAGATTAATAATTCTAAAGCTACCAAGAACAAGAGGCTGCTATGACCGGAACACGGGTATATCTTCAACGCCAACTCTCGCTATACACAGCAACATCAGCATCCAAAATCTGCACGCAAGGTGCAGAAGTGTAGTATGAGTACAACCGACCCCATATACTTAATAAGTAACAAACTTAACCTTAGGTTGAAAGCAGTGACGAGCTTGGAAAACGGTCAGAGTCCAACACCAATAGCGAAAAACAACTTGTAACAATATAAATAAAGCAGTACAAGTAATAACTCAAAGATGTGATGCTCAGATCGTTCATAGTTACAGAAAATAGGCAAGTTTTTCAGGTATAACAGCAAAACCCAAATATTTCACCGAAATCACCAAAATGTGAGTATATCTAAAAACTATGATTTTTTCCAAAAACTTTCAACAACATATAGGATGTTTCATTTTCAGATGGCATGAGGAAAGTACATCTCTATGCGTACATGTCAATTTGCATGTGAAGTCATGAATGTCACCATACCGTAAAGCATGAGAAAATGCATCGCCTATGCCTACATGCCAAGTATGCATGTAAAGTGTAATGCACCACAGTGATAAACTCATGTGCTCATGCTCTCAGAGCAGTCAACCTCACTCAGCACGTTCAGTCACTCAGTCCTCCCAGTCACTTAGTCCTCCCAATCACTCGGCACTCGCGCTCGGCACTCGCACTCAGTAGTTACCTGCGGTTACTGCTGGTATGTCAGACTTCAGAGGGGCGCATCCTGCCCAAGTGCTAATATAAGCCAATCATGGAATGAATCAATAAAGCCTGTTGCGGCGTGCATCCCCATCCCATAAATATCACTCACAATCAGGCCCTCAACCTCACTCAGTAATCATCATCTCCAGTCTCTCGGCCTCTCAAATCTTATGCCAATCAGCCCAACAATGATAACATGATGTCACAGCAAGCAGTAACAAAGACTGAGATATAATATGCAAATAAATGAATATGACTGAGTACGTAACTGCAATTTAAGAAAATAACTCAATAGTAGAGATGTCCTCAGTGGGCCCCAACAGGATAAATATACAGCCAAGACATGATTTCTAACATAGATCGCAGCTCAATTATTCTAGCACGTAGAAATTTCATGGATAGAAAAAAGATTAGGTCACTACACAGTACCACAGAATCAACCGAGTCATAATTCACACGGTGCACGCCCACACGCCTATCATCTAGAATGTGCGTCACCTCAACACCAAACACATAACACGTATATTCAGGGGTTCATACCCTCAGCACCAAATTTAAAAGTGTTACTTACCTCGAACAAGCCGAATCCAATACCGAGCAAGCCAAATAATACTCTAGAAATGCCATCCCGCATGTACCGACTTTCGAACGGCTCGACACTAGCCAAAAGCAACACAAGAACATCAACTAATGCCAAAGGAAACAAACCAAATCAATAAAGATTGAATCTTTAATCAAAAGCCCAAAGTCAACCAAAAGTCAAACCCAGGCCCGCACCTCGAAACCTGATGAAACTCATAAAATCTGATAATCTATTCAATTACAAGTCCAACCATACTAGTTTCACTCAAATCCGACTCTGAATCGATATTCAAAACTAAAAAATTCACTTTATAAAATTTTAGACAAAAACCCCAAATTTCACTTTGAAATCATCAATCAAATGCCAAAAACAAAGATGGATTCATGAAATATAACCAAGACCGAGCATAGAACACTTATACCAATCCATGTACTGAAAATCGCCTCCAAAATCGCCCAAATCCGATCTCTCCAACTCAAATATGACCAAATGAACAAACCCTCGATATGATATATTTCTGCCAAGATGTTTTGCCTCGTTTCTTATGCCAAATGATTTCGAAATTTGCTTTTGATGCCTCTAATAGATTCCTTGTGAAATTTCAGTCAAGTTAGGCTTTTGAATCACTCCATTTGACCTTATAATGAAGGAGATATGTTGGTTTCAATATTTGAAAATATTACAGAATTTTAAATACGAAGTCATTGGCAATTTCGTAATCAATCTGAAAAAATTTGGCAACCCAATCCTTAGTAAATGACCATAAATTTCTCATACGATGCTAAAACTTGATGATGCTAGTTGCTATGGTTCCAAAATTACGATATGAATCTAATTCTTCAATCAAAATAGAAATTGGAGCTCATTTGCTTAATGTGGTACCATTTATGCTTGAAGAAACGATGTCGAAACATTTAAAACGAGCGCAACACAACACAAACCTATCTGAAACTCATCCGAGCCCCTCGGGACCATGTCCAGAAATGCCAACAAGTCCCATAACATAAAACGGACTTACTCAAGGCCTCAAATCACGCATAACAATGTGAAAACCATGAATTGCACCTCAAATCGAACATAATGAACTTTGAATCTTTCAACTTCCAAAACTTGTGCTAAACCTTATCAAATCAGCTCGGAATGAACTCAAATTTTGTACACACGTCCCAAATGACATAACGAAGCTATTAAAATTCGCGGAACTACAATCCGAACCCAATATCATCAAAGTCAACTGCTGGTCAAACTTATGAACATTCCACACCTTCAAATTTTTAATTTTCGCTAAATAGTGCCGAGACATTCTATAAATATGCAAATGCAAATCTGGGAAAAGCACAAGTCTAAAATCACCATATGGACCTAACGGAACCATCAAAATTTCGATCCGAGGTCAAGTACTAAAAAGTCAAACTTGGTCAACTCTCCAACTTAAAGCTTCCTAGTTGAGAATCATTCGTTCAAATCAATTTTGAATAACTTAAAAACTAAAACCGATGATTCACACAAGTCATAATACATCATATGATGCTGCTCAAGACCTCAAATAGTTGAACAGAATACAAATGCTCAATACAACCGGCTGGGTCATTAGTGAAAAAGAGCTTTAGAGAGAGAGAAAGTGTGTGTATTTATGCACCTAATACCAGTACATCTCAACTAATTAATGAAGTTAATCGCCAACCTGTCTGTTTGCCTTTTCATTATTTTTTCTTTTTATTCCCTCTCATAATTTGATTATTCTTCTATTACCTATAAATGTTCACTTATTGTTATAATAAAACAGGCGAATGAAAGTGTTGTGAGGGGAATTAATTATAAAGAGATATAGTAGTAAATGATTATATCAAAGAGGCCAATGTGGTCATGAATTTACAAAATGATTGTTAAAGAAATTCTTCAATATCTCTGGTGCCAAAGTTCAATATATACATATGTGATATATTTAATTTTAACTAATCTTTGGGCGTGCGCGTTGCGCACGTACCCCATATCAATAAATTTAAAACTTTTAAAATATTATAGCAATATTATCAAAATTTATATTTGAGTAACAAAAGTTAAAGAAAAAAAATATAAGTTCTTGATATCTTATGGTGATCTGGATATATGTGTTAGATCACTTCAAAAAGCCAAAACACCTTCAAGGTGGAAAGAAAGCTACATACTTCGAGTAAAAACTAAAAAAATCATACGGAAAAACTATTTGCCTAAACACTAACGAAAAAAGCGCTTAGCCGCATAGGCTCTTTGATCTTGGTAGCAGACGTTATTAAACTCTCATTAGCACAAGAGCCTCTTCTAACTTGGTGTAACACCAATAATTTTCAAAGGCACCACCATATCTAAGAACTTGTCAGATATATCATCCATATCGGTAAGTGATTTGTTAGGCTCATAAGGTTGAAGTACAAGGGAGGGGAGTGAATTGTCGTCCTTTTTTTGGTTATAGCTAATTAGTCGACTAGTTTACCAGTTAGTCAACTAGAAACCAGTGCGAGGTAAATAGTACAAGCGGAAAATAAAATGCAGAAAGTAAATGACACCAAATATTTTTATATTGGTTCAGATTCAATGTGAATCCTAGTCCAGTCCCCTTGGGTTGCAAGAGGGTTCTCTCTTCAAAGCTCATTGAAATTTTTCGTACAAGTGAGTTGATGTTTTGAGCACACACCAACCTAAGGACTTAAGTAAACTCTCTATGTTTTGATACAATGCCTCACTAATATGTTTCTCTCTTTCTTCTCTCCATTAGTTACATAAAAAATCTATTACAGACTGCATTACTTGTTTAGAGTAGAACAAAGATCTTGACGTTGGTTCGATCAAAGTATATGTCTTTTCCTTGATCTTCGACTATAAATACAACTAGAGGGATCTGCTTTGATTCTTGATTGAGGCGGATCTTGAGAGATGGGCAACCCAAAGGAATTGATCCTTATAATGAATCTTGATTGATAATTCTTTCCAAGAATAAGTGCGGAGCTTCCATCGATTAATCCTTCAATCATGGAGAATGACAGGTTTCCTTTAATGATGTGATTCAGTTAGACGAGCGGATCTTCAGTCTGACAATCTTTCCTTCAGTAGATTGATTGACAATCTAAGCGGCTTCTCAGGAGCAGTGATCTTCCTTGATTTTAGACTTTCCTTCCTTGACGCGCACGAATTGCGTTCTTAGAGGATCTTCTATCGGACAAGATCTTCGATTGTTTTGAGTCTGCTATCTTTAAAGCATCATGGGTTAACATCTTACTTTGCTTCTGGAATATACCTGCAAATAAGAGTGATGTTATTTTTCATCATTAAAACTTGGATCTAATAATTTTCTCTTTTTTATGATGAAAAAATAACCGAGGTTACTTCAGTTTACTTCCTTGTTAATGTTAGTCGACTTCCTTTAGTTGTAGTCGACTCCATCTCTACTTGGGCAAGTAGTCGACTCCACCTCAACTAGGCAGCTCCTCCGTGTGAGCATGTATATATCATTAGTCGACTCCTCCTCAATTGGGCAGCTAGTAAAGAAACTTTACCTGCATCTTACTTCTCCCCCTTTGGCATCAACAAAAAAAATTATGTCAGTAGAAAATATTTAAACAAGTAGATAAGTTCTAAGTTACGCATGCAAAAGCAGGATTAATTGTATAATTATTACAACTCCATGACTGGATAATCAGTCCAAAATGAAGCAAAAAATATTGTTTTAAACATCCAACAACCAACAACTGCATTAATGACGCAGAAAATATATGAGAGTGTCGTAGATAACCTCCTTGAGGCGGTCAAAGCTGGCATTCACAGTGATTGATATCCCGTCAATTTCGTCATGGACTTCTCTAAAAGCTTTCACTGCATTTTCTGTTGTCCTTAGAAGTTTGACTCACATCTTGGATACATATGAACCTGTCTCCTTTGAGATGTGATGAATGTCTCCAACTGTTGTTTGAGCAGAGACGAGCATTTCTTTAAGGATTGTCAATTTTTCATCGATGTTAGTCAGCTTTTCCACGAGATTAGGGTTACAAACATTGGGCCGGGAGACAGAGGCCTTAGCTTTGGAGCCCGGCGAGATAATTTTGGCTTCACCATCCTGCTTCTTCACCCATGCGCCCTCCATGGATACATACCCCATACTAGCAAAAGCTCTAGAGTTATAGGATTTGGTTACAGTAACCTAGGGATAGTTGGAGAGTGAGATGTTATGGGCTTCAACTAGGTGGCTGATAACCATGCCATAGGGAAGACTTGTAGGATCATCAGTGTGGCACCCTATTTTGCACGAGTCAAAACAAACTACAATTTATGATACTCTACAAGGTTAATTGGAGTTTAGAGTCGCTGCTTTAAGGTATACTAGGATACTTATACTACAATATATAATGCACACTTAATTATAGTTTGCGAAAATATTGAAATTCTAGGTAAGGGTTCAAATTATCTCGAGGAGAAGGTGTTAGGCATCCCTCAAGATCCACTAAACATGGTTCCAGTGAACTCAATCACAACTATTACAAAGAAATAGAGAATGATTAATATGTACTCAAATAAATAGTAATGATAATTAAATATGTAATGCATTATGTGCAGATGAAGTATGCAAGTGTTTTTGCATTTTTGAAATGAAATAATTAAAATACATCGACTCGTATGAAATATACGTAAAGTGGACAAGGGAGTCGTATTCCAAAAGGATAAGCCAAGCGTGAAGGTGGGTTTTAAATAAAGGATTAAAATATTTAACAAAATATATACGTAACAAAATGTAGTATGTTAAAGAGTTAAAGTATATTAAAGAATGGTATTTAGTGTAAGTTGAATAATATGAAAAAAAAATGTACCTAAATAGTGCGCGTTAACTCAAAGTGTTTGAACAAAATTTGAACTTACAAGGATAAACTTACAAGGAAAAACTTAAAGGACAAGGTGATCCCCTTTCCCCCTTCCTTTTACTATAGGGCATGGAGTACATAAATAGACAGAATTTTTTTAAGACTGCCCCTGGATTCAAGTATCATCCTAGGTGTGCCAAGCTTAATTTGGTCCAACTTGGTTTTGCAGAATGTCTCCTCCTGTTTTGTAGAGGAGATGTCCAGTCAGTTAAAGCCTTATATGACAAGTTTCAGATGTTCTCCAAAGCCTCAGGACTAATAGTTAATTCCAGCAAGACCGCAGTCTATTTGGAGAGGTTTGCCTGACAACACAGTGGTAGATTATGGAGGTCCTAAATTTTGCTAGAGGTGAGTTACCCTTCAGATACTTAGGGGTATCCCTAAGCACCAAACGACTATCAATATTACAATGTGAGCCCTTAATTGATAAGATGTTGGGGAGAATAAGTTCATGGACAACCAAGTTTCTCTCATATGCTGGTAGAACATAACTGCTCAAGAGTGTGCTATTTGCCATTCAAACATTCTGGGCACATGTGTTTATCCTCCCAAAGAAACTCATCCAGTTTATTCTAACAATCTGTAGAAGGTTTTTATGGACGGGTAATGCTAAATTCTCCAGGAAATCTCAGATAGCTTGGGACAAAATCTGTGCTCCAAAGACAGCTGGGGGGCCTAAATTTACTCTATTTCAATTACTGGAATAAAGTGGCTATAGGCAAGCTCCTGTGGTATGTATACAAGAGGAAGGAGAAGCTCCGGGTAATTTGGGTCCACACGTACTACATCAAAGGGAGGTTAGATTGGGATATAGATCCTAAAAGTGCATCATGGGTAGTGCTACCGATTTTCAAATCTAGGCACTACTTAGAAGCTGCAGGATACACCTTCACTGAATTTCAACAGATGACCAGCTACTCAATTAAACAGGTCTACCAAAAAATGCTAGGGGACTTCCAAAAGTTATCGTGGAGGAAACTCATATGCAACAATCAAGGAGCTGCTAAATGGATCTTCATCTTGCGCTTAGCTGTGTGTGGTAGATCGGCTACCAAGGATAGAATTGCTCAACGGGGCATCATCACTGATTTACTATGCCCCTTATGCTCCAGAGCAAAGTAGACCATCCAACATCTCTTTTTTGGATGTGAGGTGGGCGGGAATATATGGAAGAAACTTTTGATGTGACAAGGGTATAAGCAGGAGTAGCATGCGATGGAATGACGAAGTCCAATGAACACTAAAAATGTGTAAAGGGAGGAGTGCAGGGGCTGGTATCTGTCGCATTACTTTGGCTGCAGTTGTGTACTACTTACTTGTGGCAAGAGAGGAATCATAGAATATTTTAGAACCAAATGAAGACAGCAGAAATTACTGTCCGATTGATCATTCAGGAGGTCTATTTTCGAACGAGCTTATCCCTAAGTTGGCTACTTACATACAAGAATTGAATTACTACCTTGTATAGAATGTGAAATCCAACAAAATCTGAATAGCTTGTAGGTGTGAGGCAGTAGATCGAAGGCTTTACTGAGGCATCAATCTAATGCTGTTTTCTGTGTAATTATTTAGAGCTGTAAATATGATAATTTGACCAAAAAAAGGATATAGAAATCTGTCAACACTATAAGAATAGTTTTACAACAAAATCTGTATCCAACCATAATAATCACATACATAATTTAAATATCATCTTCAAGAATTTAAGCTTTTCTTTAATTTTAATTTCTAACTGAAATACATTATTTAGTAATTTTTTTTGTAATTTTTAAAAAAACTTTGCACAAATCCAGCATACAGTCAGATTATATACACATAGGTAATATCCTTCTACTAGAAAATGAAATGCAACTAAACACAATATAAAATATAATGAACAAAATGACCCCTAAAATATACAAATTAAAATTCGATTCCATGATAAATTCTAAATTATTTGAATCTCTGCGATATCATACTATATTATAAGTGTAACACCAGAAAGTAAAGTTTGAAAGACGAAAATAACCCTAACCTTCACATAAAAAATGACTTCTATTAAATGATAATTTTGGCTACATTGAATCGGACTAATGGAGGATTGTTTCATCTCCCAGGTAAGCTGCAGCGGGGAAACTTTTTTTAGTTACGTTGTGGCCGTTTCATATTTTTGCTTTAATTGTTTTACCTTTTGAGTTTCCAACGATTATAACATTTAAATGTGGCATTTACACATTTTTGTTGCACTATATAAAAGCACAATAAAGTGTTACATCACTACTTACTTCTTGTTCCCGTCAGAAGTTCTCTCCCATAAATAACTACTATGGTATATTTTGCTCAACACCATTTTAACAGGTAAATATCTGTTAGACCAGTTCATTTTATACTGACGTGTTGTCTAAGGGCTTGTATTTGTGAGATAACGTATACCATGAAGTGATGTAGAAATTATCATGGACATAGTTCATGACTTCATGGTGGACTCTTTGCCAACAAAAAGCTTTATTACTTCCAATTGCTATATGCTTAGAGGTTATACTAAAGATTTTCTTGTTGCAGTGATATAACTCATATTGAATAAGTATATTTTATTATTGCACAGAATACAAAAGAATCGAATTTATGGATGTTTATTCTATTAACAAATGAATAATATATTCTAACATAAAAAATATAATGTTTCTCATTTGAAATACTAAATAATTTTTTATCCAGATTATTTGGTATAAAAATTAATGAATATTTGATAAGAACTACATAAAAGATTCAGCTTATACTTTATTTTCAATCTTTTAATTAGTCATAACTTAGGTGTTTTAATATTATCTATATCATTAAAGAGTTTGTTCATATTGATGGGACATACGTGCAAGTTGGGATATAGATGCGTCAGGCACAAGTCAAAACGACGAAAAGGCCCTCGGAATTCTCTAGAATTTCATATTCCTCATCCTACAAGCCCTAGATAGAATCTCAACGCGCGATCGATTTCGCTAGCACTTCGATCGTATTCCACTGCGTGATTATCAAATTATTGTCAATTTTTGGTGAAAAATGACAGCTTTATAAGATTTGATCCGACCGAAGTTCGAATTATAGCTGTGGAATGGGCAGAAGTAGAGTATTAGCGGTAATTTTCACATTATTAATCGTTTCAGCAACTTCAAACGCAACATTATTCAATTCCAGGAAGTTAGTTGATTTGGCTCCTACACAAAGCAACAATTCATCTGAACAGGTAAAATTCCTCTGTTGGCATTTTAATGTATGTCTTTGTGAATTTGTGATATAGATACATCTATATGTGCTTTAAATCGGTTTTTTTATATAGAACTATTAGCTAACAATGAATTGTTTAGATATATGCTTAGTGAATTGGTGATGTAGATACATCTACATGTGCTATAATTCGTTTGTTTTGATGGAAATATTAGCTAAGAAATGAACTTTCTGGATATATATGCGCAGAGGCGGATCCAGGAATTGAACTTTATGGGTTCGAGTTCGAAAATCTATCATTGGCCATTTGATTAACTGTGTTCGAAATCTGTTAGTTGTACTAATTTAGTGAATTTTTTACACGTATAAGAATCTGAGCTAAACTACTTGGTTCAAATAAACCTGTATCTATTACCATACATCCTTCCCTGTATTTGTTAGTGAATAGATGATATAGATACATCTATATGTATTATAGTTTGTTTTTTTCGATGAAATTATTAGCTAAGAATGATTTTTATCTAGATTTCAGCATCAAATACTTCAGTTGAGGGTAAAAAGGAAGTTAACGCCAGCAAAGTTAGTGATAAGGAACCTGAAATTGGAAAAGAGAAGCCTGAAAATCCTGAAGGAAGTAATGATCCACCAAAACCTCCGCCGGAGGAACTGAATTCAACTAAAGTCAATGATGGGAGCTCAGTAACTGAAAAACAAAAGCCTAAAGATCTTCAGGCAAGAGACGATGCACCTAAAGATTCAGTGGACCAGAATTTAACTACGGTCAATGATGGGAGTCCGATAGCTGAAAGCGAACAGCCTAAAGATGCTCAAGGAAGCAATGATCCATCAAAACTCGACCCCAAGGAACCAAATTCCACTGTAGTGGATGGTGAAAGCTCTAAAGGTGAAAAAGAGAAGCCTCAGGGAAGCACTGACTCACATAAATTGGATCAGGATAGCCCTAAAAGTGATAACAACACGGCTGCTGAAAGCCCTCCACCTGCTGAGAAGAAGGAGACTGAAGAACAGAAGAACCAAGATGATAAAATAAACTCGGAAGTGAACACTAACGAAAGCTGTCAGGGGGCTGCTAAAATGTGCAGGGTTGAACAAACACTGATTGCCTGCATTCAAACTCCCCAGAATGGTAAACCTTTTCGCTCATCAGATCACATGTTTCACTGAATTGGAAATTTGATTGAACTGTTGTGTTACTGGCAAACCTACCAAGATGTAATGGATTGACAACTGATTACTAACTTTAATATGTTGTAACCTGAAGAATTTAGACTTTAGAGCCTGACAATTTTGCTAATAGAGATATAAGAAGAGCTAGAGTGACATCATATGGATCACCACTATCTAATATTTCAGTAGGGCAGTATTTGAAGCTTGCAACTAACATTGTCCATTGGAGTTGGGTGGTACTTGCTGTAGTTTATTCCCATCAAAAAGGATTCCTCCTATATGTTTGCGATTTTTTGATTTCTTTGTGAAAGATTTTTTTCCGAGAAAAAACGAAATTACATGAAATGTTAGTATTAGGCAATTAAATGTAGCATTTTATCTAGGATTATTTATTGGATTAACTTAAATCTGACCATTATGGTTCATGTGATCTTAAGATATTGTTCTAGTACCTTTAATTTTGAATTCTTGCTGCCTGAGTAGGACGATGCTCCCTCATCCTAACCCAGAAGGTTGGTGGTTTTTTTCTTTTTGGGGGTTT
>MCJB01029638.1:147789-175571 GCA_002018475.1 Nicotiana obtusifolia | reverse complement strand
CAGTTCAGCGGATATTGGCGAGATCCATCCTTCGGACTTGCCACAGTCTTGGTATGCATTTTGTTGTAGGCATTATGGGCACGTCGGGGCCCTGTTCCGACGTAGGTTACATTATGTACGTTTTTGTAGAAGCTCATAGACAAGTGTCAATTTATGCATAGATAAGTAATGGGTTGGCTTATGTACAGTTGAATTGCCTTGTCGGCAAACGTATATATTTTATTTTATGGTTTTGCATTTTAGCCTTATGGGCCATATTATGTATATAAGTATGTTCGTATCATGGCATGACGTCTCGGTTCATTATAATTATTATTCGAGATTATATGCATATGACAAGCCTTATAGATAATAAGGAAAGTTAGATGAAGGGTACGCCGGCGCCCGTTGAGTAGGGTCCGGTGCCGGTCGCGGCCCTCCGGCTTGGGTCGTGACACTAGCTCTGACTGAACATCAATATAAAGCTGGGCCGACAAGGCCGTCATAATTCCTACAGCTGACAAACCAACAAAATCATACATACAAGGCATACAAGTCCAACATACTGCACTAACTGACAGGATATGTCTACAAGCCTCTACTGATGGATGTACCGTGGTCGGAACAGGGCCCCTACCTACCTATAGTATATATACATACATACAAAATATGTACTTTTAAACCCTAGACCAGCAACTCCGAAGGACGTGGAGCTTACCGATGAAGCTGATCACGGACAACACCTATGGAGGAGGTCTATCAGTTTGTCTATCCGAACCTGCATGCATGAAATGCAACATCCCCAGGAATGGGATGTCAGTATGAAATAATGTACCGAGTATGTAAGGCAATAAAATCACTGAAAGCTGAAACTAAACAGATGATATAATAACTAAAAGTAACTGGGAGTCAAAGATGATATAATACTTACCTGCTGATGTCGACTCAACTCTCTTAATATCGTAAGTAAAATAGTTGTCTGGCCCTATAAGGCTTGGAACTTATAACTGCTCTGCCGTAGTAGGCTCGCTCATAGGCGCTCAGCCATACTAGGCTCTGTATCTCGGCCATTCTGCGCTTTCTCATAGGCGCTTGGCCATAGTAGGCTCGGTATATAACTTACCATATGATCTGAGGTTGTCCAATAGGGGCCTGCCCACCGATTATAGCTCGATGTGGTGAAATTGCTATAATACTGTATATATATATATATATATATAGACTCTCTGCTCTTTTGGCTGAAAGAAGACAATACTTAACTGAATAGAAAGTCCCAATAAGGAAGAATACTGCAACTTATGAGATTAGGATAATTTGAATAAATTTAGGAATATGAACATCTCTTTATGTCTCGTTATCAAATACATATAGGTGTGAAATCATGCCAAAATGCTGGAAAGGTTTAGCCTTAACATACCTTATCACAATCTTTCCAATCACCAAGTTGAACTCGCCTCTTCGCACCTCAATCTACAACAAAGATAATAATACTATCATTAAGTTACGAAAGGTACAACTATCAGATAACGAACAACAAGCTTATTTTTTATTAAAATGGGCAACATCTCCCCTATAATCTTTACTTCCTCCAAATTCAAGACAACAACGACAACATAAGAACACAACCATAAGAGCATATATAAATTATTTTCCAACCATATATAAACCGCAAAATAATACAGAACAGTGCAACTCACCCCAATCTCTTCATACACAAAGTGACCACAGTAATAGTGTCAAATAGCCCGAAAATGTTATGACGAACGTCCATCCCACCACCCTGCATTTATGTGGTATTTTTCCACACCCTTTCTCCTACAAAACTCCATAAAAAATTAGCAAAACACTCAATCCAATAGCAACACAAAATAGTCCACAAAACAGTTCGCTACAAGTGAATAACTCGAACTCACGGCTTCCGATCACCGTCCCGTGAGTTCTTACAATTATAGAACGACTTTCCATACATCTCCAAAAGAAAAAATGGATGAAAGAGAGTATTAAACTTACCTTATTTGTTGAATAACTCAGCTCCTATCTTGGTTCTTCAAACTCTAGGTTTTTCCTCCAACAAGAACTTGAAAAGGAGAGAAATTCAATTAGGGTTTGTATGTAATTGTTTTGGAGGATTTTTGCAAGGGTTTAGGTCTGGTTATTGTGTCCTATTATCAGTGTAATATATGAAAGAAATAGGCCTTTAAAAGGTCTCTTTTGACGACCCGAACTGGCTCATTTTTGGACATATATAATCCTCTTATTTAAGCAAGTAGGTGGCACACCTACTTGTCACCTAGTAGTCTGCGCAATCTCGCAAAAATGCATATATCTATCTACTGCAATATCATATTGACAAACGTTTTAATGCGTTAGAAAATAGACTCATATATCTTCAATTCGATGGGTGGAAAACCCCATAAATCTAAGTATATTGGGAGAAAATCGCAGTTACATTTGACCTAAATTTCAGTAATACTTATGAACGTAACTTGTGATAACTTTCATCGAATTTTGTTCGACAACTCGCTTGACCTAAAAACATAATACATGACTATCATAGGACTAAAATAAATTATAACATAAATTATCATGTTAATAATATTAGTCTCACCCCAAGGGTACGAGTTATAACATTCCCAACTTGTCAACTTTCGGCGAAACATTATTTTCTTCAATTCCTTAGCTTCTGAACCTTCCAGCCCTTTTTTACTTGTTGATCATGATCTTCAATATTTGTAACCTCCGAGGTAGCATGATAACTTACTTTATAAACTTCCAAAGATGACCTCATCTTATGCTCTTACACTAGTTTTCTTACGACGCACTTTTACGTACGAAAATATGGGATGTAACACTGATAGTCCCTTACTCTTTAACGGTTGGCTCTTCCTCTCTTCGTGCTAAGGTAAAATTGCGCACTTCTTTCCCCTCTTTTCTTCTGTTTTTCCCCTTCTTGCTGTCATCATCGTGCATTCGTCATCATGCACTACTGTCTTTGAATTCAAGTGGGACACTAAATGGCTTGAATGCCACTATAAATAGAGTATTGAATACACATCCCTAACACGCAAAATAATACACTTAATGTAAAAGAAGAGCATTAAAATTCAAAACTTTCTGCTAAGTTTAAGTATTCAGTAGCATTTCTCTTATTTCTCTTTTCTTCTGGTCATTCCTATTCGAGTTCAGCCACTATGAGTTGATCGTTGTGAGTTTGGAGTTCTAAAACGGCTATTGGCATTCGTTACTTGGTTTGCTGCTCCACATAAGGTGGGTGTACACTGACCTCTCTCTTTTATTTCTATGTTAGTTATGTAGTTTTGTGCTTACAATGTTTATCTGATAGTTATCTATTGTGAATGCTAATATGTGGCTTTCACTATGTCTTGCTATTCATGTAATTCTGTTTCTTCTAAGATTTGTGGTATTTCCTGATAGTTATATTGTCTTTGTGTTGTTGTTTAATCTGTAATGGTTATAGAATTTTGCCTTTCATGACTTAGCTAGTTAAGATGGTCCTGCATTGTTGTTATTCCTATGGATAAATCCTTCTAAGCCTCCTTGTTTAGCTGAATTAGACCTTGTGTTGATGATATTATTTTTGACCTATCCATATGTACACTACCATATTAGCTAAGTCGATTGAATCATGTTCTTGAGCTTTTTTTGATGTCCTGCTAAGATTTCATGCCTTCAACAATATGCTGCTTTGACCTTTATGCCTATGAAATGGTGATGAATTGTTTTAATTCAATAAAATGATTCTCATCACTTTTCATATCCTCATGTTGATCTTTCGACTCTAATTGATATTTTGCTTATGATATTGTGATAAAATGGTTCATGTGTGTTATTATGATGAAATGAAATAAAGGAAATCATATGATGAAACTTGCTGCTATATTAGTAAGTCTGCTCACATATCTGGATGCAACTTGTTGGGGATCAATCATGTAATGAGTGTCGCTATTTGCCATCTCATAACTGTATGAATTCTATGGTACTAGCTACATAAAACCTATATTGTTGTGTTGATTGAATGACTCCTATTGACTCTTATACTTGTTCTTACACCTATCATGTTGCTCATGCTAGTCAAGTTATGTTCATGAACGTTCATATGGATTTAGTTAGAGGAAACTTTGTGTTTGAACCACTGTGTAAACCTGCTAAGACTTTATACCTGCTACATTGTGCAATCTTGACCTCCCTATGATATTATGTTGCATTAATTTAGCTTAATAAATGATTCTCATTAAGGGACTTGTTAATGTTTTTCATGTTGATCTGCTCTTGCCTAAATAACTCTAGCTGGTAGACTTGATCATGATACTATGTTATTATGATACAATTATTCATGAGTGCCTATCATGACAACATATACATAAGCATAATGTGTTGAACTGTTGGCGCAACCTGCTAGTGACTTACTTTTATGTCTAACTAAAACTGCTGTGATTTCCTTGCCTTTCTTTGGCAAACTAAAAATGAGCATCCTTATATGTTATCCCATGCCTGTTTAACATCACTGATTATGGGAGAACTTAATCATGAATGTGTGTTGTTTGGATCTATTAATCTGAAAACCTGATGGACTACGTATTGTCACAACTAGATACCATGTCCACTAGGTCTAAACAAAGGCTAAAACCAATTTTCCTATTTATTTTGAGGTCTCTGCTGATTTGGTTGATTGATACACTCTGTGGGAAGTCTGAGTGAAGTTATTAGCCTATGTGTTTAATGGTGTAAGGTCCTAGTTATGTGCATAATCACCCAAAATTATTTTGAAGATTGTTGAAATGCCAGTTGACCTGTTCTAAGTAATCTAAACCTATTTAAAGATACGAAAGTGCTGAACCTTGATAGAAACAATGGAACCAGTGCACATGTTCTTCTTTGTCACATGTTGATATTTAGATTACTTAATGAGGCATCGTTTGTAGTTAGAATAAGAACCTATCTATTGATAACATCCAATTAGTTATCTTTGTTCTGTAACTCTGCTTGTCTGTATCTTAGTGATAATCTTCTTAAGTTTTTACACATGTTATGATTAACCTCAAGGTTTTTGATATTATTGGAGCCCTTGAAGTCTACCTACAGTGATTTATCTTTGTACTTAATGTTCTGATAAGAGGTCCTAAGGTCAATAATGTATTGGTTCTGAGCTGTTCACGTCTTTGTACTTAATGATAGTTGTAATATCCTCTATAGCTGTTTGTTCCAAGTTGTTCAGCATCTGTGTAATTGAACCTATAAAAGGTTTATCATGTACCTTTGGTACTTACTGCTTTCATGTTGGCAATGTGAAACTGTCAAGTTGACACTTCATTTGAAGTCTGTATCTATAAGGAAGTCTCGGGGCTCCCAAGTACACAATTGTTTAGGTGTGTGCTAAAAGCGCTTCCTTTAATGCCAGCCTGTATCTGAACCCCCTTTCCATACCTTCCAAACCTTTGAGGAAGAATAAAAGTTAATGACCAAGGGTATTTGGGTGTGAGCTTGGATTGTACTGGAGGTACCCTTCCTGACACAAGCAGTGCTCGGAGTCCATGAGATCCTTGTGAACTTTTAAGTGTCAGGAATCCAATAGAGGGACCTCATCCATAAATGTGGTTCACCCTAAGTCTTTGGTCACTGACTCCAATTAATCCTCATGCGATTAGCACAAATAAAGCTGATTTTACTGCATCATTTTGTTCTTTGTTATTGCTTGATATAATTTCCTTTCAATTTATATTATATTGATATACACTAATTATCTTCTTATTCTTTTGCATGCATGATTAATTGGGCATGTCGATTCCATTTGGAACTCAGGCCCAAGCTCAAGAACTAGGCCACCTTCTCTTCACCTGTTGAGTCCGTTGCTTGTGTGAATCATGCGGCGCCTAGCTACCCCACTGGCCCAATATCAAGAGTCCATCTCTCCTTCCTCTCGTTTAAAAAAATGATAGTTATTATTTGTTCCTTCTATATATATATATCTTTGGAAACTAACCTTACTATTGGATATTCTTTGATAGGTTACATAGGCAAATCAAGACTTATAGGTAAAAAGGATAAATTAGATTATATGGTTCATCTGCTTCAATCACTATAACATTTTGAACATTAATAGTTTGAGACTAACCACTCAATAAACAAACAATTTTATTTATATTTACTGTAACAAACTTTAGTGATTTCAAGTTTTTGGCAGATTTGAAAATGAAAACAAATTCCCTTGGAAATTCTTCAATTAGATAACGCACAATACAAAATTGTTTCCGAAAATAAATGCAATCATATGTGGTTGTACTGAAATAAATGAGTTTGAAACACAACGCATTTCGCTAGAGCAATTTTCATAAACAAACAAGGTATATCCATTTCAACCAAAAGCATATTTTTGAAGTCTTCAAGTTATAACGACTCACCAATAGATATCATCATTCTAAAAGGAAATACCCAACTTTTTTCTCAAAAATAAGCTTTCAAACAAACTTAAATCATTTTTAAAATCTCACCTAGCAATTTCAAATAGAATATAAACATTCCTTTCCCGCAACCTAGCCTATGTTTAAGGAGTTACCTCAGGTAGATTTTAAGGGATGCCTAACCCTTCCCCTTAGAATAAATAGAACCTTTACTCAAATCTCTCCGATAAGCAGACCATTAGGATAATAATTTTTTTATGCTTATAGGTACCCTAATATACCTTAAATATTAAGTGACGGCTCTTTTTATCAACTTTAGAAGAACCATTATTAGTATTTTGTTTTGACCTGTGGAAAATAGGGTGGAACACCACTTGTTCATCATTGTCCACGCAGCGGGGGGAGGGGCTCTAGTGACAATGGCAACAAGTTCTTCTGTGGCGGTGAGGAGCTGCTGTCCTGCTAGCAGTTGTGTTGATCTGCCGGAGAGTGTGGCGATTTTGTTTTAGAAGGAACTCAGTTGATGAATCATCTCCAAGGCTACGATCACATGAAGTATTTGTAGGGTAGTTTGGACCTACATTATGGAGTTGATGCCATGGTTGACCTAAAAGAAGACGAGTATTCTCCAAAATGAGTTCGACGTGTTGCTACAAGAGATTCGGGTTCCATATAAGTGGTGGAATCTAAAAGCTCATTGAAGGTAGCGAATCTAGAAGGGCTGCTTTCTAGTGATTCTCGTATTCATAAGGGTACTGGAGTGGGGATGTCACGACCCAAAATCCCACCAGGGCCGTGACGACACCCAACACCGCTTGTTAGGCAAGCCATTAGTCAATAAGAAAAAATATTAAAAAATAGTAGTAAATAGTCTCAACAACGGAATAATCCTAAATTACTGAAGTCAACATCAACAATACAACTAAAACCATCCCATGATTTGATGTCAGCGAGTACATGAGCGCTATAGAATTTTTTAGTACAGTGTTTAGTCTAAAAAATATAGCACTATCTGAAAGATAGACAATAATAGCATGAACTAACAGAAAAGAAACTTCAAGGCCTACGAATGAAAACAATAGCTACCTCGAATCTCCAAGACTGGTACCAGTGCCACTCTCTAGCAATCACCTTGCTCAACAACACCTGTATCTGCAAGCAAAATGCAGAGTGTAGTATGAGTACAACCGACCCCATGTACTTAATAAGTAGCAAGCTTAACCTCAGGCTGAAAGCAGTGACGAGCTTGGCAAGGTCCGATGCTCACTTTCCACCAGCCAACAATGGCAATAACAATAGAATAAAAGTGTATAAAGATAAGCAGCTCAAATACTGACTAGCTCATCTTAACACAACAAGAGAAGAAATAGGCATGCTTTTGAAATATAACAATCATGGCATCAACTTCTACAAAATTGAATAGACAGGTAAAATAAGACAAAACTGTAATATCGAGCTCTAAACACCAAATAGAGACATCAAGTATCAATTAGCCTAGGGGATAATACATCTCTATGCCTGCATGTCAGTTATACATGCCAAATAAACAAAGAACCACAGTTTAAATATCAAGTATACATAATCTCAACATATTCATAGTGCCTAGCACAAAGTACCCTTAATCATACTCTTAGCATGCTCAAGGTGTCGGCTCAAAGCCCGTGACCGTCACACACACACATACTCATCACTATACGAGTTCCTGACACGAGTCCCTCACCAAGCCCATATATGACTCATGTGCCTGCACCCACGATAAGTACCTGGCTCCGGAGGGGCGGGTCCTTGCCCAAGCACTGATCGGGTCTAAGTCAATGATCAATATCACTTAGCCCAACATGAGGCATGGCGCACGCATCACCTCTATATCAATACCACTCACACAACATGGGACCTAGGGCACGTGTCACCTCACTATCAATATTCAATCGGCTCTATGGTAAGATCAGTCAGCAATACGCTCAAGTAACCATATTCCAACATATCACATAAACATAATTCAATATACCACACGAAATCTATCAACGTGCCACAATTCAGCTCCATCTCGTGTCATGCACAAGGACACCAACAACATGTGAGATAACATATAAAAAGTACACAGAGATAGAGATATAAAACATGGATATAATATCAGGACTGAACAATCTAACTACGACTAAGGCAAATAGCTTGACATAGAAAAAATATCCCTATCATGTCTCAAACAAATAAGCAAATAGCCTAGACATGATTCCTTGTATGAATAACAACTCACGTAGTCACACAAATAAAGAAAACATGATATCAAGGAAGCATGGCATAGAATAGCTTAAGATCTACACGGATCATGAATAACCATGAGGCACGCATATATGCTCATCAACTCGCCTATACATCACCCCCAACATATAACAAATATCACAGTCAACGGGGAAAATACCCTCAAACTAAGCTCGGCAAGATATTTACCTCATCCAAGCTAGTCTTCAACCTCGAATCACGTCAAAACTTCCATCTAACCCTTCAATCACGCAAATTCAAGCCAAACAACTTCCAAGTAAGTCAAAAATGCACTAGGAAGTGATTCAAATCCATAAAGCTTTGATCTTGGAAGAAATTCCCAAAAGTCAACTAAAGTCAGCCCGGGCCTACGTGCTCAAAATTTGAAACCAATACCAAAACGTGATGACCCATAAATTGCCGAATCCAAATATGTAATTAGTTTCCAAAACTGAGTCCAAATTGGCACTTAAATCCTCAAAATACACTCTCTTAAAGTGTAGGCGATAACCAAATTTCCTTTTCAAATTCCAAGTTTTAGATGTAGAAATCCATGAGTAATCAAGATATAAAGTCAAATCCAAGTGAAAATTGCGTAACTTCAATATAGTAGTAAAATTGCTCTTCAAAATCTCCTATTCTTGAAATCTATGGCTCAAAAGATGAAATAATGGCAAACTCCCGAAATTGACAACTTAAATGCACTGCCCAGCAGTACTCGTCGCGATCGCAACACCATAATTGTGATGGCAATGCAAAAAGTCCACACTGCCTCAGAAAATTCTTAGCGAACGCGGTCTATAGCATGCGAACACGCACGTCAACTAGCCTCCCAACTGCACGAACGCAGAAGAAGAGTCGCGAACATGAACCTCTGCTGACCGCAGACTCCCAAAGCTTCGCAAACGCGAAGCCATATACGCGAACGCGATGAATATCGCCCTCAAGTGTCCACGAACGCGTGCCCTACAATGTGATGAACAAAATCAGTAGCACTGAAAAGTACCCTACGTGATCGCGGAGTTCCTACCGTGATCGCGAAGCTCATCCGGAGAACACCAGAAATCGTTAATGCAATACAACACAAAGTTGCCCGAAACCACCCCAAAACTAACCCCAAGCCCTAACGGAACCCGTCTAATCATCCCATAAAGTCCAATTCAAACTTATCCAAGGGTTCCAAACACCATAATTAACAACAAAATCAAAAATCGTCGATCAATCTCTTAAATTCATAAACTTTCAACTTCTAACCTAGATTCAAGACTAACCAATCCGAAATGAAAACGAACTTTGCATAGTCCCAAATGACGAAATGGACCTATTTCAATTCCCGGAACAACATTCCGACCCCAATAGCGTTAAAGTTAACTCCCGGTCAATCTTGTGAACTCTCCAATTCTTCAAATTGTCAACTTCCGCCAAATAGAGCCAAAACCTTCTAGGAGCATCCAAATACAAATCCAAACATACCCCTAAGTCCAAAATCACCATACAAACCTACTGGAATCATCAAAAAACACGAATCCAGGATCGTTTACCCAAATTCAAATATTTGTCAACTCTTCCAACTTAAAGATTATGAAGGGAGAATTACTCTCCCAAATCAACTCCGAACCTCTCAAAAATTGCAACCAACCATATATGCAAGTCATAATGCATAATGTGAAGGTACTCAAGGTCTCAAACCACCGAACGGAGCACTAAGGTTCAAAACGACCAGAAGGATCGTTCCATTCTTCCCCACTTAAACATATGTTCGTCCTCGAACGTGCCAAGACTCATTCAAAAGTTGCCAAATCACTGTATAACTCACCATACACATACCCGTGGGTGATCTCACATCATTTCAAACCGCAAAAGGATATTGCACAATCCAGACTGAAATTGCTTTCTTCAACCTTAGCTTAATAATCCATAGGACCAAATTTTAACTTCCAAAGCTCCCTCTAAGATCCAAGTCTTAAATGTATACACCATATCAATCTCCACAAGCTGTACCAAAGCATAAGTATACTCCTAAGATGTAAGCATGCGACGTACCACAAAACTCCAATGCCCATTGCAATGACTTCCGACCACAGTAGCTGCTTATTACCAAACCCGATACCGATAATATACCTCATGACACATGAAACCTTGTTCCAAACCTCGAAAAACTACAAATGATAAAAGATATGTGTAGAAACTCATAACCAACCGTCCAATCAATAAGTCATGGAGTTCTCTCACTCAAAAAGAAACACTACCAAATTCTGAGTTGATTACTGACATTCTTCCCTAAACATACATTATAAAAATTCGATTGTGCTGATTCAAGGTCCTATAACCCTATCTAACCAATACACGATGGTCAAACAACAGGTCATGTCAAATACCATCAAGAACCTCGTACGACCCGATTCGTACACCAACGAGCAACTGCTTGAATATGATTAGTAATGGAAAATGAACCAAAAGGGAAGTATCCAAAAAGTTTATAAGGCTATGAATCCATCCCACAAGGGAGAATCAAAACACAAAAAATAAGCACAAGGAATCATATCCAACACAACCCTGTTGCGATATGCAACCCGATCCATATATAATACTGTTGCAGTGTGCAACTCGATCTACATATTTCTATTCAGATGGGAATACACAACGAGCCATATTCCGCCTACTCACTAAACATATGTGTAGCCACAACAAGCACGTATGGTGCATAAACACAATCGTGAGAAGACGAATAGCAGAAGGCAGTACGGAAAAGGCGAAGCACAACTAAGGTGCAATAAGCAAATCAACATCTCAAGGACCATCTTGCTCAAATGTCATCACAAGGCCTAAACAGGACCACAACATGTGTGTGAATAATCAAGTAGTCTCACAATTCATCATAGCACAGGATGGCAACAAATGATACAGATCAATTCATGAATAACATCCATTCCACTGGCTGGTGCATCCGTAAAAGATACTGCTCTGTATAAGTGAATCCAATCCAGTGTAGAATACACATTCTCACTAGGACCACAATAAGCCTCCCAACCGATTCAGATCATTCCAAAATAAGTCAATAGCCATCTAAAAGTCTACGGTAACTCTAACCATGACACATACAATCAACTGTCAATTCCTGAACACACTTCCACAGTCCGCAACCAAAGGTATACTCCACCTCACAGAGATAAAATCTCCAAACTGAAGAGTGCAAAAATCTCCATACATAATCTCTAATTCAAATGTCTCACACGTCATGCATACACACTCATCCCACGGAAGATATTCCCACAGCCTTCACATAGCAAAACCTGAACATCAATGGCTACCAACCATGTGATTCATGTAGTGCTAGTCAAGCATCTGTAATCAATACATAATGGATCTTCCACAAACCACACCCTCCTTGGGCGTTACACAAATAGTGCTACTATTCTCTTAAACATCAAATATTTCACATACTGTATAGAACTCATAACATTCCTTTCAAAACTAATACCACAACCTTGTCCATGCAATCCCAACTCCACACAACTCACCGCATCAATCATACTAATATGAAAAAATAAAAGAATCTCATTATCAACTGTGATTCACAGATAGGATACACACTTTATCAACCAGAAACCTTCCATTAAGATCAACTTAGGAGAAAATCACAACACGCAACAATATTTACATGCTTGTAGAAGACATCAATCGCAAGTTGTGGTCCACATCATCGTGAAATCTTCATAACCCATATGCACACAACCAAACCAATCGAACTTAATCCTTCTAGATCACCCAATTCGTAGCGAGTGCCAATCCCCACAGTGTTACCACAAAACTACTGCACAACCCTATAATACCAAAGGAACCGATGCTGACCCAAGCCACCGCTAAAAGGACCCAACTCCTTCAGATTACTCATGACCTATCTTCACAGTAATACTACCCTTTCCCAGTATATTATGCACTTCAATCAAAACTCATCCAAGTGATCCTAACATGAAAGCTCGCTGTCCTAAGACTCTTGGGCCACTTATTTCCTCTTATATATCTAGTAGTACCTCCAACCTAAGTACCTATTTTGAAGAAGCCTTTTATAAATATGAAGTTGTTCCCTCCATCTCTCAAATAGTGCTTCGCATAGACGATAATAATACAGAAATGCTCGAGGTCTCTTTCAATAACCAACACAAATCTCACATCTTTAGTCACACACAAATCCAAAAATCCGTAGATACCACATATAGAATCTTGAATCCTTTAGAACCTTCTCGAGAGTCACCCACTCAGTCCTAGTCCCGAATATATAACCAATCATGTCAAACAATTAGTGCTCCGCTTGCACATGAGTACTCCAAAAAGAAGACAGTCGCTCGAACCCTTCCCTTGCACACGACCTCCACATAAGAATATCAAACATGAGTCCTCCCATAATCTCCATATATCACAAAGGTGAAATACAACACGCACCAAACAATTCCTTGCTCGAATCAGCCTCCTCCAAAGATCATATCTAATCCACAAGTGTCCTTTAGTCTAGAATCTATAACAACACATGAATAGGTGACCCGATCGCCGATGATAGGCTCTCCCACATAGCTCTAAGTTACAATCACCTAATCCAAGAACTCATAATGACTTTTCCTTTTTAGCTGCCATGATCCTACATTGTTACACAGATGAATTCCTTATAAGCTCATGTCGCACCAACCATAACGCACCTCAAATCATCACCCAGATGCACACTAAACCTCGTGACAGTCATGCCATCTTTCCCAAGCTATCAAAACCCATTTCATAGCACATGCATTCCACCGGGTAGAAGGTAAAACTTTTCATAGGAACCTCACAAGAAATTAGGTAACCCCCAACCTTCTCATAGGAAATAGCCCTCCTACGTTACCTTACATCAACATCTTTCTATGACCTGCCATGGAACAATGCTATGTAATCAATTACTACTCCCGAGTCCACACTCATCCACAAGCTGTAAAAATCAATTTCATTCCACCAATAAACTAGAAGACCTTTCAACACATCCCAACTCAAGACAATATGCACATCACGATGATAATCAAGCATTCACTATCCCTTAGTAGCTCAAGCAAGCCCTTTCTCATCAACTTCGAACTCCCAAAATGTGAGAAGTCACCACAAAACTCATAATCAAACTTTATCGAAACCCATGGAAATACTACCAAAAAACCCATAATCATGTGCCCTTCCACTCAGTATATCCATCTTCTAAAGTAAATCACTTGGTCTCTGATGCTTATTCTTGACCTACTGACAATTAATCACCGTGAAACTAGTCCAATAATGTCCTCCTTCATCCTTCGCCTCAGAAATGCTGCCTGAAATCATGATACATCTCTGTATAACATGTACAAAAGAACACCCCAACTACAAGCCTCCTCAAGGATCATCTTCCTCGAACCATCAATATTGGAAACGCAAATTCAACCTCGAAGTCGCAACACACCGTCTCCACTAAGGACCACCTCCTTAGAACTACCTTGCAACACCATGTTCTTAAGGACAAGCAAACAGAAACTATCATACCGACGATCCTTAATGCGCTCAAAGAAGGATGACTGTGAAACAACACAAGCGACAGCTTTACTCAACCTAGAAATACCCAATCTCGTATATCTATCGAGCAGGGCCTGAACATCTATAGCCTAAATGCCTCATCTCTAATAGAATAAATGCCAAACTTCGAATTGTGAGCTAGAGAATCCTTCTCACGGGCTGCTACGCCGCCAGCTTAAGCAATTACCCTACGATTCTGCTCCCACACCATGTCAAAACTAATGCGTAATCATCATAATACACTGTATAAGGGCCCGAACCTATAGGCAACACCAACACTAGGCTGTAATCGACGGTAACTCATCCGCAAAATTCTGAGTGTAGTATGAGTACAACTGACCCCAGGTACTCAATAAGTAGCAAGCCTAACCTCGGGGGGAAAGAAGTGACGAGCTTGGCAAGGTTTGATGCTCACTTTCCACAGCCAACAATAGCAATAACATCAGAATAAAGTATATAAAGAAAAACATCTCAAATATTGACAGGCTGAGCTTAACATAGTAAGAGGAGAAATATGCATGCTTTTCAGATAAAACAATGAAGGCATCAACTTCTACAATATTCACTTAGATAGGTATTTAACAAAACAAAACTGTAATATCACACTCTAAACACAAAGTACAGACATCAAATACCAATTAGCATGAGGGATAATACATCTTTATGCCTGCATGTAAGTTATACATGCCAAATCGACAAGAATCACAGCTTAAATATCAAGTATACATTATCTCAGCACATTCATAATACCTGGTAAAAAGTACCCCTCAATCATATTCTCAGCATGCTCACGGTGCCTGGCTCAAAGTCCATGGATCGGCGAACACACACACACACACACACACATACATAGCAGTGCACGGGTTCCTGACACAAATCCCTCACCAAGCACATTTTATTACCCGTGTGCATGCACCCACAGTTCTTACCTGAATCCAGAGGGCGGGTCCTTTCCACGCACTGAACAGATCTAAGTCAAGGATCAATATCATTTAGCCTAACATGGGGTTTGGCGCACATATCTCCTTAATGTCAATGCCACTCATTCCAATATGGGGCTTGGTGCACCGTCACCTTACTATCAATATCAAATTTGCTCTATGGCCAAGATTAATCATAAATCTGCTCAAGTCAACATCTCATAGAAACATAGTTCAATATACCACACGAAATATACCAATGTGCCACAATTCACCTCAAACTCGTGTCATGCATAAGGACACCAACAACATGTGAGATAACATATAAAGTGCACAGAGACAGATATAACACTGGTATATAACATCATGACTGATAGTATGGCTACGGGTAAGGAAAATAGCTCAACATAGGAAAAATATCCCTATCATGTCTCAGACAAATAAGAAAATAGCCTAGACATGATTTCTAACATGAATAATAACTCACTATGTCTTACAAATGTAGAAAATATGATATCAAATAAGCATGATAGCAAAACAAGGCATATAATAACCTAAGATCTACATGGGTCATAAATATCCATGGTGCGTGCATATATGTTCATCACGCCGCCTATACGTCACTCCTAACATATAATACATATCAAAGCCAACGGGGAAAATACCCTCATACCAAGCTTAGGTAAGATATTTACTTCAACCTCGAATCGCTTCAAAATTTTGATCTAGTCCTTGAATCACGCAAATCCAGGCCAAACATCATCCAAGTAAGTCAACAATGCCATAGGAAGCGATCCCAATCTATAAAGTTTTGACCTTAGAAGAAATTCTCAAAGTCAATAAAAGTTAACCCGGGCCGCGTGCCCCAAATTTGAAACCAATATCAAAATCCGATGACCATAACCTGCCGAATCCAAATTTGTAATTATTTTCCAAAATCGGGTCCAAATCGATACTCAAATCCTTGAAACACACTCTCTTAAAGTGTAGGCAAAAATCCCAAATTTCCTTTCAAAATTCAAAGTTTTAGGTGTAAAAATCCATGGGTAATCAAGATATAAATCCAAATCCAAGTGAAAATTGCTTACCTTCAATGTATTAGTGAAATTTCTCTTCAAAATCTCCTCTTATGGAAATTTAGGGCTCAAAACATAAATAATGGGCAAAGTCTTAAAATTGGCAACTTAAATGCACTGCCCAAATAGTACTCATCGCGATCGCGGCACCACAATTGCGACCGGCGATGCACAAAACACTTTCTTAGAAACTTCTTCGCGAACACGGCCTATAGCACACGAACACGTAGGCCAAGTGTCCTCTCAACTGCGCGAACGCAGTAAAAGAGTCACAAACGCGAACCTCTGCCGCTGACTCTGAATGCTTGCGAACGCGAAACCATATAAGCGAACGCGATGAACATCACCCACAACAGTCCACGAACATGATGAACAAAATCAGTAGTACTCAAAAGAACCCCACACAATGGCGTAGCTCCTGCCGCAATCGTGAAGCTCACCAAGAGAACACCAGAAATCAATAGTACAATACAATCCAAAGTGGCCCAAAACCACCCCGAAACTCACCCGAGCTCCACGGGACCTCGTCCAATCATACCAACAAGTCCAAATACATTGTCCAAATTTATCCAAAGGCTCCAAACACAAAAATTAACCTCAAAATCAAGAATCATTGATCAAGATCAATCTCTTAACTTCATAAACTTCCAACTATAAACCAAGCGTCTGATTGAAGCCTAACCGATCAGGAATGAACCCAAACTTTTCATTCAAGTACCAAATATCAAAATGGTTCTATTCCAATTCACGGAACAACATTCCAACCTGATAGGCTCGAAGTCAACTACCGGTTAAACTTGTGAACTCTCCAATTCTTCAAATTGCCAACTTTTGCCAAATAGAGACAATACCATCTAGGAATGTATCAATTCAAATACAAACATCACCCAAGTCCAAAATCACCTACAAACCTATTGATATCATCAAAACACAAATATGAGGTTATTTACTCAAAAGTCAAACCTTGGTCAACTCTTCCAACTTAAAGCTTCTTAATTGAGAATTACTGTCCCAGATCAATTTTGAACCTCTCAAAAATTTGAACTAACCATATAGGTGAGTCATAATATATAATGTGAAGCTACTCAAGGTCTCAAACTGTTGAGCAAAGTGTTAAAGCTCAAAACAACCGGTCCGGTCGTTACGGGGGAGTAGTAACCGACCTATTTAGTGACCATGACTTCCGATGGTAGAAATGTTATTTATATGTAATAAGCCGTGACGACGCCTAACACTATTTGCTAGGCAAGCCAATATTCAATAAGCACGAACAAACTTAAATAACAGAAATATATAGTCTCAGTAGCTGAATAATCATGAATAACAGAAGTCAATAGTGATAATACAACTAAAACCATTTCCAAGATCTGGTGTTATCGGGTACATGAGCTCTATATAATAAGTAAATACAAGGTCTGAAACAAATACAATACTATTAACATGAAATAGGGAAAGGGGACTTCAAGGCCTGCGAACGGAACAACAGTGATACCTTGAGGCCTCCAATTAATTCGGGTCCAGTTTCTAGGCAACTACACGATCAGAAGCAATTGGATCAACACACAAAGTGCAGAGTGTAGTATGAGTACAACCGACCCTATGAACTCAATAAGTAGCAAACCTAACTTCAGGCTGAAAGCAGTGACGAGTTTGGCAAGGTCCAATGCTCACTTTCCACAGCCAACGATAGCAAACACAGCAGAATAATAGCACAATAAGGAAAAAAACTGGAATAATAACAGGCCCAACTTAACACAATAGGAGGAGAAATAGACATGACATTCAGATATAACAGTCAAGCCATCAACTTCCAAAAATTCACTTAGATAGGTATTTAACAAGATAAAACTATAATATCAAGCTCCAAACATCAAGCAGGATCATCAAACACCAATTAGCATGAGCGATAAAATAGCTCTATGCTTGCATGTCAGTTATACATGCCAAATCAATAAATAATCACAGTTTAAATATCAAGCATACATAGCCTTAGCACTTTCATAGTGCCTAGAACAAAGTGCCTCTCAAACATAAAGCATGCTCATGGTGCTTGGATCAAAGCCCATACACCCTCACACATATACACACTCTCACCACTGTACGGATACTTGACACAAGTCCCTCACCGAAGCACATTTAAATGACCCTATGCCCGTGCCCACGGTTAATACTTGACTCCGGAGGGGCGGGTCCTTGCCCAAGTGCTGATCGGATCAAAGTCAATGATCAATATAATCTAGCCTAATGTGGGGCCTGGTGCATACGTCACCTCAATATCAATACCACTCAGCCCAACATGGGGCCTAGTGTACGCGTCACCTCAATATTAATATCATATCGGTCAGCTCTATGGCCAAAATTAGTCATTAATCTGCTCAACTCTCCATATGCCAACATCTCACAGAAATATAATGCAATATACCACAGAATATACCAACGTGCCACAAATCAACTCAAATATCATGTCATGCACAAGGACACCAACAACATGCGAGATAACATATAAAAAGTGCAAAGAGACAGGGATATAACACATAGATATATTATCATGACTGAATATTACTACGGATAAGGAAAGTAGCTCAACATAGAAAGAATAGCCCTATCATGTTTCAAACAAATAAGCAAATGGCCTAGACATGATTTTTATTATGAAAAATAATTCACGTAGTCATACAAATGGAGAAACCATGATATTAAAGAAGCATGATAGCAATACAAGGCATATAATAGCCTAAGATCTACCCAGATCATGAATAACCATGGTGCACTCTTATACGCTCATCCCCTCGAATATACATTACCCCCACATATATCAAATATCATAGCCAACAGGGAAATTATCCTCAAACCAACCTTAAACAAGATACTTACCTCAAAGCGGCTCGAATCGAGTATAAACTAACTCAATAACATTAAGCACAACTATAGAAATTGATTCCAAGAAATAAAGCTCCAATCTTTATCGAATTCCAAATAGTTAGCCAAAATTCCAACTCGTGCCGCTTCTCTGAACCCAACAAAAGTCACAAATCCTGACTACCCATTTGAATACGAGTCAAATATACAAGTTTATGAAACCAAATCCAAATCGGGGTTCAAATCTCCATTTTTCACTTTAGAAAAGTTTTGCCAAAACCCCCAAATTTTCTCTCTTAGATTCACCACTCAAATGCCGAAATAAAAGATAGAATCATGAATAATAATCAAATCCAATTCATGAACACTTACCCAATTCAAGTGAATGAAAATCTCCTAAAAACTCGCCTCAATCCGAGCTCCCAATCTCAAAATATGATAAACTAAGCTCAAAGTCCCGAAAATGACCACTTAATACACTACTAGTTAACACTCTTCGTGATCGCGGCTGGCTCCTCACGCTCGCGAAGGAAAATCTACCTCCAATTCCCAGCTACTCTTTGGGAACACGAAGTATAAAGCGTGAACGTGATGCACCACACTGCCCAGGATTTCACGAACGTGATTCTTGCCACGCGAACACGAAGGCCAAACCTTGGCCTGACAGCACAACTCCACGAACGCAATGCCTTAACACGAACGCGATGCTTCTGGCCCTGACAGTAAGTGAACATGAGCCCTTAACTGCGAATGCGATGAACCAAATCAGCAGATCCCAAAACACCCTACTTGAATGTGATGCACTGATCGCAAACGCGAAGAACAACGGAACAACTCCAGAAGTCAGCAAATGCAACACAACCAAATTTGTCTGAAACCACCCCAAATCACACCTGAGCCCCTCCGGATCTCGTCCAATCATACCAACAAGTCCAAATACATCATCCAAACTTATCCAAAGGCCTAAAAAGCCACAAATAACATCAAAATTATGACTTTTCGATCAAGATCAATCTGTTAAGTTCATAAACGTCCAACTTCTAACCAAACGTCCGATTCAAGTCTAACAAATCTGGAATGAACCCAGACTTTTACCACAAGTCTCAAATGACATAATGGACCTGTTCTAACTTTCAAAACAATAATTAGAACCTGATAACATCAACGTCAACTCCCGGTCAAACCTATGAACCTTACAAACCTGCAAATTTCCAACTTTCGTCGAATAGAGCCAAATCAACCTAGGAACCTCTAAATCCAAATACAAACATAATTCTATGTACATTCTGAGGTCGTCACAAAAGTTAAACCTTGGTCAACTCTTCCAACTCAAAGCTTTCGAATTGAGAAATATTCCTCCTAATCATCTCTGAACCTCTCTTAGAACCAACTATACCCGTATGTTATAGTGCATAATGTGAAGCTACTCAAGGTCCCATACCCCCCGAAAAAGGTCCTGAAAACTCAAAATGACTGGTCGGGTCATTACATTCTTCCCCACTTAAACATACGTTCGTCCTTGAACATGCCAAGAGTCATTCCAATGTTTCCAAATCACAAAATAAACTATCATACATATACCCATGGGTGATCTCATGATACCTCAAACCATACAAGTCCACTACATAATCCAGACTGATATTTCTTCCTTCAGCCTTTGCTTAAGAATCGGTAGGACCAATTTTTAACTTCCGGAGTTCCCTCTGAGATCCGATTCTTAAATGTATAAACTATGTTAATCTCAGAAAGTTGTGCTAAAGCATAAGTATACTCCCAAGATGTAATCATACGATGTACTGAATAACTCATATTTCCGACAAAAATTGCTGCTCATCACCAAACCCGGTACTGGTAATATACCTCATGACACATAAAACCTTGTTGCAGACCCTGCAATGCTGCAAATGATGAAAGAGACGTGTAGAAACTCATAGCCACCCGTCAAATGAACAAGTCATGGAGTTCTCCTTCTTTACAAGAACCATTACCAAATTCTGAGTTTATTAGCGACATTCTTCTTCCAGCTTGCATTATACAAATCTGATTACTCGGATTCCTGGTCTAATAACCTCGAGTCACCTAATAGAAGATGCCTTACCAACATGCCTCATCAAATACCATCAAGAACCTCATACGACGTGATCCGTGCACCAACAAACAACCACTTGAATATGAACAATAATGAAATAAGAGCCAAAAGGGAACTATCCAACAAGTTCAACATATACAATATTAAGAGCAAAATTATATGGATCAAACCGACAAGGGATGAGCAAAAATACACAAAACAAGCACAAGGAATCATATCCAGCACAACCCCGTTGCGGCATGCAACCCGATCCATACATAATATGATTGTAGCATACAACATGATCTACATATACCCTGGGAATACCCACTGAGCCATAATGCTCATACTAACTAAACACGTGTGTGTCCACAACAAGAACATATAGTGCATAAAAAAAACCATGGGAATACAGATAGCACAATGTGCGACGGAAAAGGACATGCACGACTAAAATGCAATAAGCAATCAACATCGCAAGAGCCATCTTGCTCAAACACTTCCGCAAGGCCTAAATAGAGCCACATTGTGTGTGAATAATCAAGTTTCCTCACAACCCGTCATAGCATAAGGAAGTAACTCATGAAACAAATCAAGGCACGAATAACATCATTCCTGCCTGATGACACATCCGTGGAATATGTTGCGCTGAATGAGCAAATCTAATCCAATGCAGAATACGTATTCTTATTATGCCTAACAAAGGGCCTCCAAATCGATTCAATTCATTCCAAGATAAGTCAATATCCTTCCAAAAGTCCACAGTGACCCCATCCTTGACACACACGAATAGCTGCCAATTCCTGAATGCACTTCCATAGTCCGCAACTAGAGGAATAGGCAGTCTCTCAGAATAAAATCTCCAAACTGAGAGAGTACCAACATCCCCATACCTGATCCCTATATCTTGCACTCAAGTGAGTGACACGTCATGTAGACACAATCATCACATGGGAGATATTCCCATAAACTTCCGCATCAAGCGGCAAAACTTCAACATGACTGGCTACCAACTCTGTGATCTATATAATACTAGTCAAGCATTTGCAATCAATACACAATGCACCTTCCTCAAAACACCCTTCCCATGCGATACAACAATAATACTTGCATTCTCTTAAACATCTAATATTTCCCATGCTATCTTGAACTTATAATACTCTTTTCAAAACTGATCTACAACTTTGTTCATGCAATATCAATTCCACACAACTCACTGCTCTAATCATGCTACTATGAAAAAAATATGATAATCCCATAATCAATTCTCAATCACGGGTAGGACACACTCCATCAACCAAAAACCTCACTAAGCTTAGTTTAGGAGAAAGTTAGAAGATACAACCAAATTTCCATGTCAGTAGAAGACAACAACTACAAGACATGGTCAGCATCATTCCAACTCTTCCGAATCCATATGCACATAACCAAGCCAGCCGAACCGAGGTGTTTCACCCCATGTTTTCGTACGTCTGAGTACGTCGTCAGTCAATTGATATAAGCTCGTAAATGAGATCATCTTTGAAAGTGCATAAAGTAAGTTAATCATATTACCGTGGAGGTTACAAATATTTAAGATCATGAATAGCATATACCAAGAGGATTGGAAGGCTTAGAAGCTAAACAAATTGAAGAAAATAAATATCGTCAAAAGTTGACAAATTGGGAATGTTATAACATGCACTTTTGGGGTGAGACTAAGGTGCTTAACATGATAAGGAGTTTTTGTTATGAGTTATTTTAGTCGTATGATAGTAGTGTGTTATATTTTAAAGTCAAGCAAGTTTCGGAACAAAAGTTCGCAAAGGTCATCACAAGTTACATTCATAAATGTGTTGAACATTAGGTCAAATGTATCTGAGCTTTTCTCCCAATATACTTGTAATTACGGGATGATCTACCTACCAAATTGAAGATATACAAGACTGGTTTCTATCTCATTTAACTGTTTTTTGATATGACATCGGAGTAGAGAGATATTCGTATTTTTGTAAAACTGCGCAAGCAGTTCCATTGGGACCCGCTTAGGCGGTGGATGACCCTTGAACATTTTAATGTGATTGGAAGGCTCATTTTTATTTATTTTTAGATCAAGGACAGTTCCCAAACTCTCTCAACATCTCTTTGATAGTTCTCCAAGGTTCCAAGTCGAATCCAAGGTGGTTTTACCTAAACCTAACCTCAAAGTTTAGCCTAAGCGAAGAAGGTAGTCTCTATGGTGTTGTGAGGTCATTAAGGGTGCTTGTAAGATAAGGGAAGCTTTGGTTCGAGTTTTTTCTGATTATTTAAGGTATTTATAACACCTTATTTCTTTGGATTAAGCTTATCTATTTATGGGTTAAGTTATTTGGATGAAGAATTACAAGATAGAACTCGAAGTCGTATAAGAGGTCGTTGTCTCTTATTGGACTATTTTGGAGTTGTGTATGAGACTTCATATGGCTGAAAATCGGGGGGAATAGCTTGGTTATAATTTTATTATTGTTTTTATGCTTTTCAATATGTTGAGTATGTTGATGATGTTGTAAATAGGAGAAGAAGCAACCATACAATACCTAAAAGTTGTCCATGTTGTTGTTATATCTTGTTGGGTTGTTTGACGTTACTTTTATGATGGATATAAGGTTGGAGTGTCATGTCAATATATATGTTTATATGATGGACCTGTTAATGGTGATCTAAGTTCAGGGAGATGGGAAAAAGAGTTGGATTTGGTTTCAATCAAAGCTTGTTGCTCGTCGTGTTAAATAGCAGTTTCGATGGTGATGTTTGTGCACTTGTTATTGTGTAGATTGATTTGTGTTGTTGGGCTATTAGGAGTGTTGTGGTGCTGAAAGTATAACGTTGAAGGTTTTATGTGTTCTTGTTGTTTTCATGGACTTCGGAAAAACAAGCAAAAAAGGGGAGATGCTGCCCATTTTAATATAAAATAAGCTTGTCATTCATTGTTCGATAGTTGCATCTTTCATAGCTTAACGATAGAATTATTATTGTTGTTGTAGATTAAAGTGCGATGAGATGAGTTCAACGTGGTTACTGGACAAAATGTTATAAGGTATTTTAAGGCTACACCTTTCCTTCATTTTGGCATGATCCCGTAACTACATGCGTTTGATAACAAAGGCATAATGAGAAGTTCGTATTCTCGAATTTATGTAGATTAACCTAGTCACATAAGTTACAAATTTCTCCCTTATCAAGTCTTTTTATTTAGTTAACTACTATGTTCTTCCAGTCAAAAGAGCAAAGGGTCTACACACACCCACACACACCTACACACACACTTACACACACACACACACACACACACGCACATATATATATATATATATATATATATATACATATATATATATATATATACGTTATTGAAGTATTTACACCACCATCGAGCTATAAGGTGTGCAGGCCCATATTGGGCAACGTCAGATCAGATGGTAAGTTACATATCGAGTCTGGTATTGTTGAGCGCCTATGAGCGAGCCTACTACAGTAGAGCAGTTGCACATACCGAGCCTTATAGGATGGGACAACTATTTTACTTACTATGTTGAGAGAGTTGAGTCCGTATCAGCAGGTAAGCATATCTTTAGATCATCTTTGACTCCCAATTACTTTCAGTTATTATATTATCAGTTCAGTCTCACCTTTTAGTTATTCTATTGCCTTGCATACTCGTTACATTATGTCGTACTGACGCCCCTTTTGCCGGGGACGCTAGACTTCATGTCTGCAAGTCCTGATAGACAGCTAGATAGACCTTCCTAGTAGACAGAGCCAAATATCAGCGTGGTTGGTGAGCTCCACTTTCTCGGAGTTACCAAGTCTAGACTTTGGAGTCCGTTTTGCATATACAAGTTTGATGGGTAGATCGAGGCACCGTCCCGACCATGGTACAATCCTGTTATCTCTAGAGTTCTGTAGATGAGTCCTGCATATTTTTTATATCAGTACTATGGCTTTGCCAGCCTTGTGTACATGTTCAGTTTGGTATTGCTAGTTGTAGACGTTCTTGGTCGCCTCTTTGAACTACAGAATTATGTATATGAGCTTTTGAGTATGCTTACCCTCATATGAGAGAGACCTTATTTTTAGATGATTTAGAATATTGCCTCGTCGGCCTTGATTGGTATTGCCAGCTTGTAGGCAGGCCTTGTCGGCCTAAGTTGAGGGTTACCCCTCCAGAGTTCACAGTTACAGAGTGGTACGCTCGGGTCGAGTATGGAACAGGGTGCCGGCCATGCTTCCCCAGTTTTGGGGTGAGACAAACTTGGTATTGGAGCAGTTATATCCTAGTGAGTCTACAAGCCGTGTCTAGTAGAGCCTTGTTTGTAGATGTGTTGTGCATCACATTATATAAGTAGGAAGCTACAAGGAATTTAGGAGTCTGTTACCCTTCTTTCAAATCAAAATTGTACTATAGAGATGAGTCATAAGAGTTTGAGCCAGGACTTATATTTGCTAATGATAGAGAGATAATTTCCAATTAGAAAGATTACAGCTTGCTAGAGGGCTAATACAGCAACAAGTAAGGACACTAACAGAGAGAGAGTTCTTGACGTTGTGGCCCTGTTTGAGGCCCTATCAGATCGTGCATACCATATGTGCAAATTTCCTGCTTAAGACCCTAAGATGGGAATATCAAACACCCCCCGTGTATAGCAGGCCATGGGAGTATCAGAAGGTAAAAGTATAAGTTTGAACAGGTAATAGATGCAAGGTGAAGGAGGTATGTGGTACCCAGTTAGTGAAGATTATCAGTATTTACACTACAGGTAGAGAAATATAAGTATTCTGAGTTACCTTCAACAGTAACAGAGGTATGTACAATTGGCCACACCCATCCCAGTTATTGTAACGGCCCGATGTGTTGTAGAAACACATAAGATACTAATTGTTTAGACTTGGCTTGTTTTAAGTGCAAATTCCTCTTTGTAATTATGCAATTTTAACATTCTTGCGGGGTATGAGGTATAACAATCTAATAATTAAGAAAAGAGTTCAAAAAGGTAAGTAATGCAGGATATGCGGTCGCATTTCTAACATGCAGACCGCATATCTTACATGGGCGTCACATACTTGGGCAGATTTCTGGGCAAAGGATTATGACAGAAATGCTGTCTGAAATGCGGACCGCATTTCAAGCATGCGGACCGCAAATTGCCCTGCCTGTATCGCAGAGTGGAATAGAGAACTGGACAAGTTTTATGTCAAAAATGCGGTGAGAAATGCTGACCGCATTTCTAAAATGCGGACCGCAAATCTCACAGTGAAAACGCAGAGTGAGACAGAGTCTTGGGCCAAATGATGTGTCAGAAATGCGGACCAAATGTTGAGTTTGCGACCAGAATGCGATCGCATTCTGGACAGCTGAAATTTTATTTTTGTCCCAAATTTTGACCCACTATAAATAGGAGCTAGGAACCCTAACATGCAAAAAACCCCTTATTTCATCAATTACCTTAGAAAAACTCACCAAAACACCCTCAAATCCCAGCAAATCAACCTTCAAATCACCTTTAAAACAACCCCAAAATCCGTGAAAACATATCCAAAATATAGTCATCAACCTCCCATTTACCAGCCCAGCTTTCCCCCATTTAAACCCACCAATAACCAGCGGCAACTCGCCGGAAAATAGCCCCTGTTTAAGCTGAAAAACGACCGTAGAATCACTCCCCTCAAACCCCAACATCTATTACAAGGAACCCCACTCTCCAACACCAAAGACCCAGCTCAAATTGCTGCAAATTGTGCCAAGAATTTTAGCTGAGTTAAGGCACCCTACCAAGTTGTAGCTTGTTAGCTCCAATTGAGTTCGCCTAGAGTTCTTGAGCATTCCTAAGAGGTTGGACTCGGAGAATTGTTGGAAGTCTAGGAAGTTATTGCGAAGCAAGGTAAGTGTTTGTTCTAACCTTAGTTTGAGGGATTAGAAATCGTGTCTTGTTTGCTAAGTTGCTCCTTGTTGAGAACAACGTATAGGCATGGTGACGAGTGTCTATACGTTGGTGTCACGCATGACCGTAGGTCGTATATGGATGACCGTTGTGTGACTATTGTTTCGAATTTTTGAATACTATCCTTGATTTGGTATGATGTGTTGCATGTGGGAGCGGGTGGCACGCCTGCCACGAGATATTGTGAATTGAGGGCGGGTGGTACGCCTACCACAGGGTTGCTTCATTTTAGTTGTTCCTTTTTGTTATGGTTCTAGCCTTCTTTGTTCGGTATAAAGTCGATGGTTAACTAGACTAGTTGAGTGAGGAGTTCGTGGGAGTCTAAAGGGTCCAGTGTCAAAATTGTGGGTAGCGTCTAAGGAGTTCGTAGAGGTTTAAAGGGTCCAGTGTCACATTAGTAGAGTCGTGTCTAGAGTTAATAAAATGATAATTGGGTTGGAAGATTAATTGTAGAACTTCGACTGTAATTGAGTACTAACATTGATTGGGCTAAACAGGAGTCAAGTTTGGTTTGGTTATAGCTGAATTCCCCCTGGCCAGGATGATTGTTTGCTGTTATTTGTTCCCTTGCCGGGATTTCTTGTGATTGTTGTCATGATGAAAGCGGGAGCGTGTGGCACGCCTGCCATGAGATATTATGAAAGTGGGAGCGGGTGGCACGCCTGCCACAGGATGTG
>MCJB01029638.1:128100-147718 GCA_002018475.1 Nicotiana obtusifolia | reverse complement strand
ATGTGGGAACGGGTGGCACGCCTGCCACAAAAGGTTACTGTAAGTGGGAACGGGTTGCACGCCTGCAACAAGAGGTTACTGGAGGAAAAAGGGTGGATTGTATTACATTTCATTATGTTAAAGGCTGAATTGCAGTTTTCTTTCTTATTCATTGATGATTCGTTTCGTTTTATTTGTCTGCTATTCCGATGTATGTTTTCCTTTTCCCCGTTTAAATTGTTTATGTATTTTTTCTTCTGCTGTAGATACATATATGCTTAAAATTTCACAGGTTTATCTGGAGTCTGGTCCTAGCCTCGTCACTACCTCGCTGGGGTTAGGCCAGGCACTTACCAGCACATGGGGTCGGTTGTGCTGATACTACACTCTGCACTCTTTTGTGCAGATCTCAGTGCCGCAGGCTACGAACTGTAGGAAGCTTCAAGCCTCTGATTTTCAGGCAACCCAAGGTAGTTTTGCAGACCTCCGCATATCTTGGAGTCCCTTGTCCATTTCTTGTATCTGTTTCTTCTATGTAGTCCAGAAATAGCATTTTGTTATATTCTTCAGACCTTGCTTGTAGTACTCTTAAATAGTCTGTGAAACTGTGACACCAGATCTTGGGTGGACCGTTGTGGATTGTTTATCGGCGATAGTTGTGTAAAGTATTAACTTTGTGTTTATCTCGCTCGTTGAATTACTGCTTTTCACTTGATGCATTTGTGATGTAATGAATTCGTAAATAGAAACATGGTAATTAGTCCGATCGACTGGCTTGCCTAGCTTTCACTAGTAGGCGCCATCACGACGCCCGAGGGTGGGAAATCCGGATCGTGACAGTTCAGAGCCCTAGGTTTACATAGGCCTCACAGTTCACAGACAAACTTGGTAGTGTCTAAGGGATCGGTACGGAGACGTCTGTATTTATCCCCCAGAGGCTATGGAGTTAGGAAAAATTTCACATTTGTTCATTCTTGTCGTGCGGTTTGCCTCTCAAATGCTAATTGGATTCCTACTCTGTTCTTTCGCAGATGGCGAGAACACGCGCTTCCTCATCTACCGCTCCGCAGCCCAAAACCCTAGCAACAGCTTCCATGCGGGGTAGAGGGCGAGGCCGAGGTCATACTAGGGGTCGAGGCACGGGCAGGACTCAGCCTGCTGCAGCAGCACCAGTGGCGGAACCTCAGATTGATCTTGACGAGGAGGTTCCGACCCCAACAGCTCAGGTGGGCCCAGCTCAGGTCCCCGAGGGGTTTATTGCCACCCCAGTTCTTCAAGACGGTTTGGTCCGATTGGTGGGCCTCATAGAGAATGTCACCCGAGCGGGCTTACTTCCGGCAGCACCAGCCACTCCTCAGGCTGGAGAGGGGGCTCAGACTACTGCTACTCGTACTCTGGAGCAAGTAGCTCCCCAGGCCCGGTTCCAGCGATTCGGCCAGCTGTGACAGTCCAGCCGAGGGCAGTAGCTCAGGCCGGCAATGGGGCGGCCATGTCCGCCGATGCTTTGTGGAGACTGGATAGGTTCACCAAGATCTTCACTACTACCTTCAGCGGTGCTTCTTCGGAGGATCCTCAGGACTTTCTATACAGCTGCCACGAGGTCCTCAAGAATATGGTTATTATTGAGACCAACAGGGTAGATTTTGCGGCATTTCACCTGTTTGGATCTGCTAAGACTTGGTGGAGGGATTATTGCTTAACTAGGCCAGCCGGTTTGCCGTCTTTGACTTGGGACTAATTTACAGAGTTGTTTCTGGAGAAGTTTCTCCCCGTCACTCAGAGAGAGGCTTATCGATGGCAGTTTGAGCGCCTTCAACAGGGGTCCATGACAGTTACCCAGTATGAGTCCAGGTTCATCGACTTGGCCCGGCATGCTCTCATCATACTTCCTACAGAGAGGGAGAGGGTGAAGAGATTTATTGACGGTCTCATTCAGCCAATTCGCCTTCAGATGGCTAAGGAGACTGGTAGTGAGATTACATTCCAGGAGGCGGTCAATGTGGCCCGCAGAGTCGAGATGGTTCTGTCATATGGAGGTGGTCATGGGTCGGATAAGAGATCCTGTCATTCAGGAAGATTTATTGGTACTTCGTCTGGAAGCAGAGATTCATATGGTAGATGTCATCCCCCTAGGCCCTTTCAGTTAGCTCTCCAGGTTTCTCATAGTGTGACAGGTAACCGCGGTTCTCAGATGCAGTATTCCGATCAGCAGTCTATCAGTGCACAACCGCTACAGAGTTTCTAGAGTCGGCAGCCTAGGGCTTGTTACATGTGTGGCGACACGAGGCACATTGCTAGGTATTGCCGTCGTGCTTTAAGCAACTCTCCACACCAGGATTCCCGTGTTATGACACAGGCACCAGATGTTCCGCAGCGCGCCTAGCTAGCTAGAGGTGGGGGTAGAGGTGCTATAGGTGGAGGTAGGGGTACTGGAGGTGGAGCTCAAGTCGGCAGAGGTGGGGGCCAGCCAGCAGCAGGCCGTCCTAGAGATATGGCTCAGGGTGGTGGGGCTCAGCCCCGATGTTTTGCTTTTCCAGCCCCGCTCGAGGCAGAGGCTTCAGATGCAGTGATTACAGGTACGGTTTTGGTCTGTGATAACGATGCTTCGACATTATTTGATCCAGGTTCTACCTACTCGTATGTCTCCTCTTATTTTGCACCGTATCTGGCCATGCCTAGTGACTCACTGAGTGTTCCTGTTTATGTGTCCACCCCGGTGAGTGATTCTATTGTGATGGATCGAGTCCATTGTTCCCGTGCTGTAGTGATTGGGGGTCTTTAGACCCGTATAGACTTATTTCTTTTAGACATGGTTGATTTTGACATCATATTGTGGATGGACTGGTTATCACCTTACCACGCCATCCTGGACTGCCATGCCAAGACTGTAACCTTAGCTTTACCGGGTATGCCCCGTTTGGAGTGGAAAGGGACTCCTGGTCATTCCACCCATAGCATTATCTCTTATATGAAGGCTCGACGTATGGTCGAGAAGGGGTGTTTGGCTTATCTGGCTCATGTTCGTGATTCCAGTGCTGATGTCTTCTCTATTGAATCCGTGCCCGTGGTTCGTGAGTTTCCCGAGGTTTTCCCATCCAACCTGCCGGGGATGCTCACCCGACAGGGATATTGACTTTTGCATTGATGTGACTTCGGGCACTCAACCCATTTCTATTCTGCCGTATCGCATGGCCCCGCCAGAGTTAAAAGAATTAAAAGAGCAGTTGCAAGACTTACTCGAGAAGGGTTTCACTAGACCCAGTGTTTCACCTTGGGGTGCGCCCATGTTGTTTGTTAAAAAGAAGGATGGATCAATGAGAATGTGCATCGATTACCGGCAATTGAACAAGGTTACAATCAAAAACAAGTATCCATTGCCGAGGATCGATGATTTGTTTGATCAGCTCCAGGGTGCCAGGGTATTTTCAAAGACTGATTTGAGGTCTGGCTACCATCAGTTGAAGATTAGGGCATCCGATGTCCCTAAGATAGCTTTCTGTACTCGGTACGGGCATTATGAATTCTTAGCTATGTCCTTCGGGTTGACAAATGCCCCAGCAAATTTTATGGATTTGATGAATCGAGTGTTCAGACCTTATCTGGATTCGTTCGTGATAGTCTTCATCGATGACATTCTAGTATATTCCCGCAGCCAGGAGGAGCACGAGCAGCAACTCAGAGTGGTTCTTCAGACCCTGAGGGATAGTCGGTTGTATGCTAAGTTTTCAAAGTGTGAATTCTGGTTGAGATCGGTTACATTTCTGGGTCATATTATATCGGCAGAGGACATTCAGGTTGATCTGAAGAAGATTGAGGCAGTCAAGAACAAGCCTAGGCCGGCGTCAGTAATAGAGATCCGGAGTTTCTTGGGGTTGGCAGGATACTATCGTCGGTTTGTGGAGGGGTTTTCATCTATTGCAGCCCCGATGACCAAGTTGACCCGGAAAGGTGCCCAGTTCAGGTGGTCGGATGAGTGTGAGGCGAGCTTTCAGAAGCTCAAGACAGCTCTGACCACGACACCAGTGTTAGTCTTGCCCACAGGCTCAGGGCCTTACACAGTTTATTGTGATGCCTCTCGTATTGGGCTTGGTGCAGTGTTAATGCAAGAGGGCAAGGTCATTGCCTAGGCTTCGAGGCAGTTGAAGGTTCATGAGAAAAACTATCTGGTGCATGAATTAGAATTGGCGGCCATAATTCACGCCTTGAAGATTTGGAGGCACTACTTATATGGCGTGCCGTGTGAGGTGTTCACGGATCATAAGAGCCTTCAATACCTGTTCAAGCTGTACGGGGAACAAAGCAACAGACTCCAGGAAAGCAAGCTAAATCATAGGTACGAAAGTTTCCCTACAAAAGGGGCTGGCTTCAACAACTCATAAGGGACGGCTTGCCAAGCTACACAAACAGTTAATTTGTTTAAAGTCACAAAAGATTTCCTACAATGTAGGGGCTGGCTTCAACAACCCATTAGGGACGGCTTACCAAGCTACACAACTCAGAAAACTTTTGTACTATAACCAACGTTAGCTGTTCATAACTCAGAAAATTTTCGTACTATAATAAGCTAACTTTCAAAGAGTATTCTTACTTTATTTTCATACATGGACCGGCCTTTCCATCCATTCAAAAGAAAGAACAAGAGAGAAATTTAGAAAGCACTCATATGTAATATATCACAAGAGATTTACAAAGGTTACACGATGTTTACAAGATGGTTTTTAAGTGGTTTTTAAGATGATCAAAACACTGAAATAATATTTAAAAGCATAAATTAGACACCAAAACACATCAATCAACTCATGAAACTCAAAAACTTCAAAATAACACTTCTGCATAGTCACATTTGACATTATGGACCTACTCCGACTTCCAAAATCGGAAATCCGAACCCGATATCAAAAATTCCACTCCCGGTCAAACTCCCCAAAAACCTTTAAATTTCTAACTCTCGCCAAATGACCCCCGAAATGACCTACGGACCTCCAAATCCACATCCGGACGTCCTAAGCCAAGAATCACCATACGAAGCTATTCTCAGGCTCGAAGGACATCAATAATATAAAATACACTTCAACCCAAATTTATGAAATTCTTCCAAAATGTCAACTTTTCATAATAGGCGCCTAAATGCTCCCGGGCGACCCGATGCTCAACCCGAACATATGCCCAAGTCCGAAAGCACCCTACGAACCTATTGGAACCTTTAAATCTCGATTCTGAGGTCGTTTGCTCAAAGGTCAAACCTTAGTCAATTCTTCCAACTTAAAGCTTCTGAATTTAGAATTTTCTCATCTGAATCAACTCCGGACTTCCCGAAATTCAATTCCGACCACACGTACAAGTCATAATACATGAAATGAAGCTACTCAAGGTCTCAAACTGCTGAACAACGCACTAGAGCTCAAAATAACCGGTCAGGTCATTACAATTCTATTCTGCAGCCTCCTATAAAATCTGAAATAAAAAAATATAAAGGAGGTAGATGCTGAAAATGAAAAAGTAAGTTTTAGGTCTTATAAACTAAAGGAAGTTGCAGGAGGACAAGTACCACAGTTTGGACAAAGTGCACATGTAGTAGAAGAACCACTTAGTAGAGAAAAAAGAATTTGTAATGCCAGTTGGCATTTAAATATCCATATAATGGTCCAAGTAAAGGTATTAATTGGAGTTTGAAATATGTTTGTATATGTTGCTAGCATTATCGAAAAGTAATCAAAAAAGTGGAGGAAAATTTTGAAACATATTTAAAAGAAAACAAGAGAAAAGGTTGTCTTCCAAAGTAAGTTTTGCTCTTTGTTTATTGTATTTTTATATGATTTAGATGTTATTAATAATTCTTTTATTATTGTGTTCTTCATCTTTGTTCTGTTTTTGTTTTTTTAGGGGAGTAAAAGATATTTACAAAGTAGATCCTTTACTACAAGCAAAGCCATGAAATTTACAATGAGAGAATTAACTCAAGAATGTTATTTAAAGAGATTGTAGATGATAAGTATTATTTTCATGATGCGATATGTATATCTCTTTTACATTGGGAATTCAGGTTTTTCTTTTGAATATATTTGACATAGATTTATTTATGTTTTTTATTCAGCACATAGATGTTTTATTGTATTATCTAAGGAAGAAGCATATATCTCATATCAATTTGTATCCATTTGTTTCGACAACAACTGATGTGGGCTTTGACGACACTTTGGATCTAGCATATGCGGATTGGACTAATAATCCAGAAGACTATGATGAGTTTAAATTTTGAAATACCCTTTTCGGACTGGGATTTGTCCTTTGTCAGTTTATAGTGGGTGAGAATCGTAAATATGGGATTCCATGGACATCTGTTGAAAAAGTTTTCTGTCCGGTTCGAGTTCCTCCAAATTTGGTAAATGGTAAAATTCCATTAGATTCTAGCACTTACTATTTTTTGGAAGCGTTAGACTTGAATGAGAAGACCATAGATATCTATGACTCGGCGTACAAGGGTGAAGAGTATGATGTTATGATGCAGCAGGTTCTTCCTAATCAGCATTTCATTCCTGTGGTTTTGAAGAATTGTAACTTTGGTGCCTTGCATCCTACGCTTGGGCATGAATATCAATGTGACAACCCGGCCAGTCGTCTCATGAGTTACCGCTCTGTTTTTCCCATTTCTGCTTCATTATGCTTCGTTATCCGTGTTTTATGTGATCGAGTTGAGTAGTTTGCGTTCGGAGTAGATTTGGTAAGAAATGAGACACTTAGTCTCTTTTAAGAAGGTTTAAGTTGGAAAAGTCAACCGGATGTTGACTTATGAGTTAGAGGGCTCGGATGTGAGTTTCGATGGTTCGGTTAGCTTCAGGAAGTGATTTATGACTTAGGAGTGTGATCGGAATTGGTTTTGGAGGTCCGGTGTAGAATTAGACTTGAATTGGTGGAGTTAGTATTTTGGCGATTTCCGGTTGTTAGGCTAGATTTTGATCCGAGGGTCGGAATGGAATTCCGAGAGTTGCTATAGCTTCGTATGGTGATTTCGGACTTAGGCGTATATCCGGATTGAAATTGGAAGTCCGTAGGACAATTCAACGCATTTTGGCAAATGTTAGAAAAATAGAAGATTTTTGGAAAGTTTGACCGAGGAGTTGACTTTTTGATATAGGGGTCGGAATCCAGTTTTAAAAAATTTTATAGGTCCGTTATGTTATTTATGAATTGTGTGCAAAATTTAAGGTCATTCGGACTCGATTTGATAGGTTTCGGCATCGAATGTAGAAGTTGGAATTTATTAGTTTCACTAGGCTTGAATTGGGGTATGATTCGTGTCTTTAGCGTTGTTTGATGTGATTTGAGGCCTCGACTAAGTTCATAATATGTCTTAAGATTTGTTGATATATTTGGTTGTAAGTCCCGAGGGCCTCGAATGGATTTTGGATGGTTGATGGAGTTTAACTTGGGCATTTCAAGAATGTTTTGATGTCGTTTCTTCAAGAATAAGTGGTATCATATTATGAAAATGGACTCCAAATTCAATTTCAATTGAAGCATTAGATCCGTATTCGGAGTCATAGCAAAAAGAATCGTCCAATTCGGACATCGTATGAGAAAGTTATGCCTATTTTTGTGTCAGGAAAAAATTGCCAGCGCCCAGGGTAGCGCGGGGCGCCACCCATGGCGCCAGCAATTTTTGTGGCTACTGGAACCAGCGCCACAGGTGGCGCCCGAAATGCTGAAACATTATAAAACGGGGGTTTTGGCCATTTTTGACAAAAATAGAGTTGGGGGAGCTCGGTTTGGGCGATTTTTAGAGGGGTTTCCACAAATTTTAATGAGGTAAGTGTTCTTTATTATAAATCCTTTATAGATCATGATTCCATACTCATTTACATCATGAATCCATGAATTTATGGAAGAAAAATCAGAATTTTACCAAATCTTCCAAAAACGAAAATTTAAGATTTGAAAGCCAATCTGATGTCGGAATTCGATAATTTTTGCATGGTTAAACTCGTTGGGAGATAAGGAACCCGTTGATGTGAAAATTTCTGAACTTCGAAAAGTGGGCCCGGGGCTCGGGTTTTGCAAATTTCATAATTTCTTGGTACTTTTCGATTGTTTCGTGTGGGCTTTGTCCCCTCAGCATATTGTGACATATTAGTTCTGATTTTGGGTAGATTCGATGAGCGTGGAGGCCAATTCGAGGGGCAAAGGCGTCGCAGGCTAGGGATTTAGCCGGTTCGAGGTGAGTAATGATTTTAAATGATGTTCTGAGGGTTTGAAACCCCGGATTGCACATCGTAGTGCTATATTGAGGTGAGGCACGCGCTCGATGATGAGCATGGGGTCGTTTACTACTGGGGATTGTGACTTGGTCCATCCCGATTGAGGATTTTACCGCGTATTTGACTGAAACTTATTTATTATCATCCTGATTTGGGCTGATTGCCATGTTTGGGCTTCGTGCCAGATTATTGAACCTTTCGGAGATTTTTATCACTGTTTCCTCACTATTTTGACTTATTACTTGAACTCAGTCATGCTGTTTTTTACTATTTTACAACTCAACCACTTTTACTCAGTTTTGAGATTTAAACAATATTTTTATGATGTTTTTGGGCTGAGAACTACTGTTTTACTATGCCCGAGGGGCATGTGATGATTTTCTGACTGAGTGCGGCCGAGGGCCAAATGTGAGGTTTTACTGAGTGATATGAGGCCGAGGGCTTGAGATACTTTATGTGCCACGAGGTGGCTTATGATTAATAATGAGGCCGAGGGCCTGAGATACTTTATATGCCACGAGGTGGCTTGTGACTGATATGAGGCCGAGGGCCTGAGATACTATATATATGCCACGAGGTGGCTTGATTGATATAAGGTCGAGGGCCTAGATTTATGCCACAAGGTGGCTTGTATTGCGCTTGGGCCGTAAGGGGCCCCTCCCGGAGTCTGTACACCCCCAGTGAGCGCGGGTACCCATTGTGATATGAATTATAGCCCGAGGGGTTGATATGTATTATGTGATAGCCCGAGGGGCTGATGTTGTTCCATGTGATAGCCCGAGGGGCTGATGTTGTTCTGAGATTTGAGCCCGAGGGGCTGGTACTGTTTTTATGATGTTGCCCGAGGGGCGGATTTGTTGATATATATAGCCCGAGAGGCGATGTTTTACTTCACATGTTTTTACCTATTGAAAGGAGATTTGACTTGAATTTCTCACTGATTTACTGTTTGCGAATGATGTTTTAAATGCTTCATTATAGAATGCCTTGTGTTTTGTGTGTTTTCTTACTTTCAGTCGTTATTTATGCTTATTACTCACTGAGTTGGAAGTACTCACATTACTCCCTGCACCATGTGTGCAGATTTAGGCGTTGTTGGTTCCGCCCCGGAGTATTGATTTCTCCTGTCCAGGCGGTGATTCAGAGACTACGAGGTAGCTGTTGGCGTCCGTAGCCCCGTATCTCTTTCATCTTGTTGTTCCTATGTTCTTCAAAAATTATGCCAGTTATTATAATTAGTAATCTTGCTATTAGGATTCATTAATTGCTCATGACATTGTAACACCCCGGTTTGGACTGTAGTCGGGATGGTTAGCCATATTTTCCGCGAATGAATGCTATTAAACTATGCTTGTGTTGTTTTCTCGTTAATTATTTGCTTAAATATGAGATTTCGTTTGAGTTGGCTGGCCTTGTCTTCACGAGAGGCGCCATCATGACCGGGTTTAGGGTTAGGGTCGTGACAATCAACCATTTATGGTTCACTGGAAAGAAGCACCAAAACAGAAAGGAAACAAAAATTGTGGTGCATTTGTTATAAGATATATTAGTATGTTGATGATGGGTGAAGATGTTATAACATTTGTGCCCACTACAATCAAATATTATCGTGAGTATCTTGGTTTAGGTCTATAGGGACATGCAGATTGAAAACACAAATCAGGGTATTCAACTCCTCCAGAGGAGGTTGGTGATGATTATGGAGAGAATGGAAATAACTTTTGTGAATATCCTTTAGCACTCGGATATACTTAAGTGTAAATACATTCATAAACTTAGTTTTTGCATCATATATAAAATATGCTTTGTTTGTTTGAAATCTTTCTATTATGTTGATATGCAGATAGTTTGTTGATTGATATCCAGAACAATTTGCTGGAGTTAAAGAGATCAAACTTTTTGCTTCCTGTATATTATGCTAGAGGTCTATCATCTGAAAGGATATTATCCAGTATTTTATATTGGATGTGTATAATCCAATTTTTTCTACTGGATTTGAAGCGATTTATTGATTGAAATAAAGATTAATGGATTGGAATTTATATTTTTTGTGGTGTGTTTTTATGTATAATAAGTTGGATTTCATAATTTTTGTTAATTCTATTTTAGTATAATTAGCTGGAGTTCTTATTTTGTTTGGTTCCTGTATATTATGCAGAAAATGCTACTTATGAAGTGCTATACTCCAGTATATTATAATGGAGAAGTGTAAAACAACGAAAAAGTTGTATCCAGAACAATTTGCTAGAATTAAGGAGTTTAAAATTTTGCTTTATGTATACTATGCTAGAGATTTGACATTTGAAAGGACATTATCCAGTATTTTTATACTGGATGGGTATAATCTAGTTTTTTTAGTTGGATTTGAAGTGATTTGTTGTTTGAATAAAAGATCTATTGCTACATTTCATTCTTTTCTAGTATAATTAGGTGGATTTTTATTATAATTTTGTTTGCTTCTTGTATATTATACTGAAAACGCTACTTATGAACCGCTATTATCCAGTATATTATAATGGAGAAATGTAAAATAACGGAGAAGTGTAATTTATTGCGCAATTATTTTTACAAGCTGTATAATCGACTGGATTTTAGGATTTTTGATCGTTCTATTCCAGTACAATTAGCTGGAGTAGTTATTTCTTATAAGTTTTTTTTTCTTTCCGACAAAATTTTTTTGATTCCTGTATATGTAGTTGGAAATATGATTTATGAACGGTTATTATCCAGTATAGTTTACTGGAGAAGTGTAAAATAACAAAGTTCTTTATTTTTTCTATTTATTATACAGATTTCATGATTTTTATCATTCTATTCCAGTAGAATTAGCTAAATTTTTTATTTCTCATAATTGTGTCATTCTTTTTTATTTTATTTTCTTCAAAAGAGATTTTGATACTGTATATTATGCTGGAAGTATGACTTCTTAAGTGCTATAATGCAGTATACTATATTGGAGAAGTGTAAAATAATGAAGAAGTGTAAAATAACGGACCATGTATATTATGCTGGAAATATCATTTTTGAAGATTTAATATCCAGTATATTATACCGTGAAACTGTAAATTAACGGAGTTCTCTTTTAATTTATTTTTTCAAAATATTTTTTGTTTTCTGTATATTATGCTAGAAATATGACTACTCAAATAATGTTGTATTACATTATGTTTGATAACTCTATTCCGGTATGACCAGCTAGATTATACCTTTCTTATTGGTATAATATAGAGTATATTATTTTTATTTTTATAATATTTAGAATAACTTGGCTATATTCCTTTATCTCTTTTCAAAATGACGCGCCATGCCCTAAAGCTTCAGTTTATACCACGTGTGCGCCACATATTTATATCACGTACGTTGTCTCTCTTTTCCAATTTCGAAATACACAATCGTTAGGGTTTAATTTCAAGTAAAAAGTGTTGAAGTTTTATGGATAGAAAGCACTCTCTCAAGCGTGGAAAACCTATTCATCAAATCTCACCATCACCAGAAATTTTTTATTTTGATATGAATGTTGAAAATTAGTCGGTTACAATGGCGGAGTCTTATATGAAAGATGCTCCAAGTGCGCTTGCAACTGAAAAATCATCTTCAGCAAGTGGAACACAAGCTATTAGTTTGGGACGGTTGCGTTCACAAAGCGCTAAGGCACGAGATACTTCTTGTTCTTCAAATTCAAAAAAACAACATAATGATGTTTCTCAAACTGATCCAAAAAGACCCTTAAGTGGTCATAAAAATGGAGAATCAGCTTCGAATGCCTCTGCATCAACTAGTCTTAGAAGAACGCGTTCTCAAAGTGCTAAGGAACACAAAATTAGTTATTCTGCAAGTGCCAAGGAACCAGAAGTTGATGCTTCTCAAAATAATCTAAAGCCTACAAAAAAGAGGAAGGTTTCTGAATCGAGTATTCATCCGAGAAGACATGCCAAATCCCCTTCAAAGGTAAATTATGTTACACCTTATTTATTAATAGCTACTTTGTATAATGTCATGTGATATACTTATATATGTATATGTACTTAATTGCAGCTTAGTGCAAGTGATAGATCGAAACTTGGCAGTGACTTCAATTCTGAGATTGTTAGCAATTTGGAAACAAAATTATCAACAAGACAACTTGAACGAACTTTTTACGTCAACTTGTTTTGGCTATTTGTTGGATTTGCCTAGTATAACACTGCAATCGTAGTTGATATACTTTTTATTAACCATGGAGGTTGAAAAAGGAAATGGGAATGAAATGGTGTTTCTTGTCAATGGGGTTAAGCTACATTTTGTTTGCCTGAATTTGCTTGTGTGAGCGGACTAAAATGTACTGGTGATGTACATCTTTTTAGTAAAGCTACGCAAAAGAATAATCGTTTAATTGAAAAGTACTTTGTGGATTACCCTTCTGTTTCAAAGAAACACCTTTTGGATTGTTTTCTTACAAAAATATTTGAGTCTGATGAAGATGTTGTTAAGATGGCAGTGCTATTTGTTATAAATTCGTTCTCTTTTCTACTAAGAACGTAAAACTGGTTGATAGGAAATACTTGGACTTGGTTGAGGTAGGTGATTACAATAGTTATCCATGGGAAATAGATGTATATGAGGAAACCGTGAGAACAATGTCAGGTATTTTGGATAAGCAGCGACAATATTATTGGATTTCGGGATTTCCTTATGCTATTCAGATATGGTTTTATGAATGTTGTGGATATTTGCATAATTCTATCGTTGTTCGGTGTCGAAATATATCTGTACGAATTCTTAGGTGGAAGGTTACACGGCAGCTAAAGTTTGAGGAATTACATGAAAAATTGTATGGCTTACCTTCTAAGAAGGTAAATTAATTTTCTTATGTTTTGCCATGTATTAACAGTTAATTTTGCTATATATAATTTTGTTAATAATTTTACTAAAATGTATGTTTATGTAGTTGAATTTAAGAAATATGTCTCTTGAGAATGAAATGGTAGATAATATTGCTCAGAAACACCTTAGTTCAGATGATGATTTTGTTGATCATTCACCTGAGAGTTCAAAAATGCAGTGCAAAATGCAGATTAAAATGAAGGCGAAGAGGCAGCGGAAAGCTTCTAATGATTTGGAGAAGAAGAGGAAAGATAGTAATAATTTAGAAAAGTAGGGGAAAGCTGCTAATGATCTTGTATATCGTACACGTAAAACATCAAAAATGCAAAGTAAGGCTGCTAATGATTTGGAGAAGCAGATGATGGAGAATGTCTCTGTCAACGCTCCATCTGAAAAAATAAAAAACATTCTAAAGGTAAGGTAGCAAATAATGACCTTGTCGATTCTACACCTCAAAAATCAAAAATGAAAAGTAAAGCTGCAAATTATGACAAACATGATTTGGAGAAGAAGGTTATGGAGAATGTTCATGACAAACATCAAAGTATAGGTAATGCCTTTGTCGACCCGCCACCTAAAGGTAGTGACTGGTATGTTCAATTTAAGATTTTGGCAGATGGCCAAATGGAATTGAAGAAAGAAGTATTATTATTAAAGAAAGAATACAAGGATGAACTAGTGGTTTTAAAAAATTATCTTGCTGAGAAACTTGTGGAGGTGTTCAATGCAATTGATTCAATGAAGAGGAGAATTTAGAGATATACTATTGCTTATTCTCTGTATTATTTTCTGTTTTTTGGTATTTTTAAAGCTAACATCATTTTATTTAAACTTTTTTATGTAGCATCAACACAACGGAGATTAGAAAAAAGATGAAGAAGGTGATGGTGATAGGAACCAGGATGTAGTCAATGAAAACAAAGAAGGTATACTAGTATATTGTACATTATGCTGGAAGTCTGGTATCCAAACAAATGTTGTCCAGTTTTATATACTATATTAGTATAATTTAGTCGATGAGTACAAATATACTATATTTTTTATCATATTTTTCCATTCTAATCCAGTATTTTTGTTGGATTTCTATATTAATGTGGTACCCTTCATAATTCAAAGTTTTGTTCCAGTATATTATAGTTGAAGGCTTAGAAGGTATACTGCATGAGTATAATTTAGTAAGTTCGTTCAAACAAAGTTAATTCGAACTCGCAGGTAATGTTACAGATTTCTTTATGTTTTGATTGTATTTTCTTTTTAATGATAGTTTGGACTATCATATTTATATATTTATTAAATCTTTTTAGCAAGAAGGTGTACGAAAAGAATGATGATACACTGGAGCAATAGTTTGATCTTGGAATTGCATTTATAGCTGAGAGGACGTGATTTTTTTAACTTCACTATGTTGGTATAGGTATCAATGAGACGGTATGTCGACAAACATTTTTTTTTTAAGTTTAACTATGTGTGTGCATGTTCGATTGATGTCTGTTTTCTTTTTGTAGCACATTAATGTTATATTCTATTACCTCCGGAAGAAAGCAAAATGTGGAAACATAAGGATAACAACTACTGACAATTATTTCAATTATGCCATTCAAGAAGTGTACAATAAATCAATCATAGATAGCGGGAATGTAAAAAAATAGATATTTGAGTTGACTAAGAAATTAAAAGAGTATGTGCTTGGGTTTTACATTCTTTGTAACACCCTCTGGCTTTTCGTTGATTATATTCTTATGCCAATTAATGTGAAAGATGCATGGCATTGGGTATTGGGCATTCTATCTTGCATGATGGCTGCATTTATATATGCGACTCAATGAGATCTGCAAGTCATGATGCTGTTATTCGTAAAGCATTGCACTCATTTGCTGTAAAATTGTTTCCGAACACTACTACATATTATGAGCAAAGAACTGACATTGCAAGGAATAGATCTCATTACTTAGGAAAAGAGGATCTATCTGAACCATTTCCTCTTTTATCAGTGGACGACTTGCCTCGACAGTAAAAAGCGTAAGTTGTAATGTTTTTATACGATATTCTTCTGTTTTTACTCTTTTATTGTTATCTTATCTTTTCTTAATATGTGTTTTGTATGTAGTGATTGTAATGACCCATCCGGTCGTCTTGCTTTCTAGAATCTCGTTCCCCTAAATAAAACTCCTCGTACGTGCTTTTACTATTTTATGACTTGCGGAGATAGTCAGTTCGGGATTTGGAAGGATTCGGGTTGAAATCGGAACACTTGGTTCCTTAAGGTTGGCTAAAAGGGCTAAATTTGACTTTAGTCAACGTTTTAAGTAAACGACCTCGGAATCAGGATTTGATGGTTCCAATATGTTCGTATGATGATTTCGGACTTGGGCATATGTTTGGATCGGGTTTTGGGTGACCTGGGAGCGTTTTGGCGCCTAATAGTAAAAGTTGGCTCTTTGAAGGTTTTAAAGTTCTTTAAATTTGGTTTGGAGTAGGTTTTGGTGTTATCGAGGTTCAGTTGGGATTTCAAGACCGAGAATAGTTCCGTATGGTGATTTAAGGCTTGTACGCAAAATTTGGTGTCATTCCGAGTAGTCTAAGTATGATTCGGCACGTTCGGAGCGAGTTGGAAACTTGAAGTTCATAACTTGATTCATTTTGGTTTTGGGGTGTGATTCTTGGTTTTGTTGTTGTTTTATGCGATTCGAGAGTTCGAGCAGGCCCGTATTATGTTTATGGACTTGTTGGTGCATTTGGACGGGGTCCCGAGTGGCTCGGGGGTGTTTCTGACCGCCCGAGGCTGAGTTAGGAAAACCAAATTTTTCTGTTCTAGTTTCCTTCTTCGCGAACGCGGACGGGCCTTCGTGTTCGCGATGAAGGGATTTGGACTAGGTGGATTTTGTGCTTCGCATTCATGAAGCCAAGGTTGCGTTCAAGGAGGCTTGGGATCAATGTTCTTCGCGTTCACGGAAGACCTATCGCGTTCGCAAAGGCTCGAGGGCCTGGGCCTGGGCAACCGAGTTGCCTTAGGCGATCGCGATGAAAGTCACGCGTTCGTGATGAGGAGTCGACCCAGTGCTTCGTGTTCACGAGTGTCATTTTGCGATCACAAAGAAGGAGATTTATGGGTTCTTCAGTTTCACCTTCGTGATCGCGAAGGCTTGATCGCAATTGCGATGAAGGGACATGTCTGGGCAGAATGTTTTAAAACGGGACTTAGGTTATTTTTGAGTTCATTTATTACTCACTTGGACGATTTTGGAGCTTTAAAGAAGGGGATTTCAACCTAGCTATTGAAGGTAAGTAATTCCTACCCAATGTAAGTTTAATACATAGATTTTGGGTAGATTTTAACATGAAAAATTGTAAAAATTATGGGTTTAAATGAAAAACCTAGTTTTTGATAAAAAATGGGGTTTAACCACGAAAATGGTAATGGAATTTAGTGAAAATTATATATTTGAGTTCATGTGGTTATGGGTAACAACTTTCCTCGAAAATTTCCGGAATCCAGGTACGTGGGCCCAGGGGTGAATTTAGGAATCCTTCAATTGGGGTTGGGTAATCACTTTAATGGTTAGAATATGAACTTTCGAACATACATTGATTGATTTATACAACATTTGACTAGTTTCGAATTGTTTGGCACCAAGTTGAGGCTTTAGAGTAAATTGGAGGCTGAAAAGTGAGCTTTGAGACGAGGTAAGTCTCTTTTCTGACCTTATAAGAGGGAACTCATCCCCTTAGGTGCGTTTTCTTGTAAATTACTTTTGTGGGGAGCTAAGTACGCACTAGGTGATGAGAGTCCGTGCGTAGCTATATTCCATGTGATGTCCGGGTAATCTTAGGTTTACATCATGCTTTGTTGGCACCGTTATTTGATTATGCTTATTAATTGTCTTGAACAAAGCTGAGATTGAGGATTTCAAGATTTAAAGCTTCCCGTTTTGACTCCTTACTTTTGGAAAGAATTGAATAATTATATAATAACTTTGAGAAAGCTATCTTCACTCGCGTTGCAAGTATTTCCGCGAGCGACGTAAATTTCACTACTATAATGAGAGCGGGCCGTTGGCCTCGGCAGGTTAATAGATGCATCTATGGTTCGTGTTGTTCAACCCTCGGCAGTGCACAGTATATATATTTGTATTTTGGATCGAGCCGTACGACCTCGGCATAATTCGTGCATAATAATACTTAGAGCCCAGTTACATTTGATATTGCTTTATTGGCTTAATGGGTCAAATTGTTAAATGGTGGAAATTTATTTGGGATTTATTAGTAAAAGAATTGTTTATTTATTTCCTGTTATTGAGTTTTCACTCATTTATATAGTCCATGTTTATTTGAAATTTCTATTATTTTATTGTTAGCCCATAGTAAGTGTCGGAGTCGATCCCTCGTCACTACTTCTTCGAGGTTAGACTAGATACTTACTGGGTACATGTTGTTTATGTAGTCACGCTACACTTCTGCACTTATCATGCAGGATATGAGGTAGGTGCATTTGGTTATCATTCCGGCACGCATCCTTAATTCTACGAGACTTTGCGGTGAGCTGCCTTCCGAGCCCGTTCTGCAGCACCCGAAGTCTTTCTTTTGCTTTTATTTTCTGTTTCACTTTAGACAGTAGTGTAGTATTGTGGCGACCCAGCTAGTCGTCTCGTGAGTTACCACTCCGTTCTCCCCATTTCTGCTTTATTATGCTTCGCTATCCGTATTTTATTTAATCACGTTGAATGGTTTGCGTTCGGAGTAGATTTGGTAAGAAATGAGACACTTAGGGGTCGTTTGGTAGGCCGTATTAAGTAAAATAATCCCCGTATAAAAATTTAATCCGTCCAATACCATGTTTGGTTGGTCAATTCAATTTACTCCTACCTAATACATGGATTAGTTATACCTCATATGAGGGATTAACTAATACCAAAGAAAGGAAGGGATTACTAATCCCTGGATTAGCTATACATGGATAAGACTTAAAATTACTAAATCCAGACTTATACATTGCATAATTAATTTTTAATACAATGAACCAAACACTTGATAAAAAATAATTCCAGCACTACAATCCTTGCATTACTAATCCCTGCATTACTAATCCCTGCATTACTAATCATTGCATTACTTGTGTTCGTACCAAACGACCCCTTAGTCTCTTTCAAGATGGTTTAAGTTGTAAAAGAGTCAACCGGATGTTGACTTATGAGTTAGAGGGATCGGATGTGAATTCCGACGATTCGATTAGTTTTGGGAGATGATTTATGACTTAGGAGTGTGATCGGAATTGGTTTTGGAGGTCCCGTGTAGAATTAGGCTTGAATTGGTGGAGTTAGTATTTTGGCGATTTCCGGTTGTTAGGCGAGATTTTGATCCGAGGGTCAAAATGGAATTCCGAGAGTTGCTATAGCTTCATATGGTGATTTCGGACTTAGGCGTATGTCCGGATTTAAAATTGGAAGTCCGTAGGACAATTCAACGCATTTTGGCGAATGTTGGAAAATAGAAGATTTTTGGAAAGTTTGACCGAGGGGTTGACTTTTTGATATCGGGGTCGGAATTCAGTTTTGAAAAAGTTCATAGGTCCGTTATGTCATTTTATGACTTGTGTGCAAAATTTGAGGTCAATCGGACTCGATTTGATAGGTTTCAGCATCGAATGTAGAAGTTGGAATTTATTAGTTTCATTAGGCTTGAATTGGGGTATGATTCGTGTTTTTAGCATTGTTGGATGTGATTTAAGACCTCGACTAAGTCCGTAATATGTTTTAGGACTTGTTGGTATATCCAGACGGGGTCCCGAATGACTTGGGTGCATTTCGGAGTAGTTTCGGACCATTTCTATCCATTTGTTAATGCTGGTGCATTGCAGAAATTCTGCTGCACGGAGCTGATTTTGGGAGCTTATATCTCACAATATATAAGGAATTTGGAAATTCTCAAAACATGAAAGTTGTAGCCCTTTAAATCTAGTTTCCAGAATGATAAATTATTTATCATTTGGACATATATACAGAAAGTTATGATAGATTAAAGTTGGCTGGTACAGCTGTTGTTTTCCAGGCAGTGTGCATGGCAGAAATTTCTGCTGCACAGGACCGACTTTGGAAGCTTATATCTCGTAATATGTAAGGAATTTGGAGATGATCCAAAAATAAAAGTTGTAGAAATTGTATTCTAGTTTTCAGAAAGTTAAACCATTCATGATTTTGGTATTCTATGAGAACTTTATGATTGATCGAAGTAGGCTGGTGAAGCAATATCGACAGAATTTCCTAATGCACTTTAGAAGCTCATATCTCGGAATATATAAAGAGTTATATAGTGTACAACCTATCAAATGGAAGATCTTCGAGTCTAGTTTCTAAATCTTCAAACCGTTGCTCATTTGGATATTTCCACAAGGAGTTATGAGCGTTTTAACAGAAGGTGTACAGCAAGGGAAAAATGATAAGAGGATGTACAACCTGCACAGCGCAAGGTACAACTCGATGAAGCCTGGGCCGCGATTTTGGGTATATTTTCACCCATAGTTGCTC
>MCJB01029638.1:106930-127806 GCA_002018475.1 Nicotiana obtusifolia | reverse complement strand
GCTAATTTCGGGATTTCTTGGTATTTTTGATTGTTTTCGCTTGGGCTTTGTTCCCTCAACATATTGTGACGTATTTGTTCTGAATTTGGATAGATTCGACGCACGTGAAGGCCAATTTGAAGGGCAAAGGCGTCGTGGGCTAAGGATTTAGCCGGTTTGAGGTGAGTAATGATCTTAAATGATGTTCTGAGGGTTTGAAATCCCGGATGGCACATCATAGTGCTATATGGAGGTGAGGCACGCGCTCGATGATGAGCGTGGGGTCGTTTACTACCGGGGATTGTGACTTGGTCCGTCCCGATTGACGATTTTACTATATATTTGATTGAAACGTACGTGTTATCATCACGATTTGGGCTGATTGCCATATTCGGGCTTCTTGCCGGTTATGTAAACCCTTCAGGGGTATTATTTGGGCTTCGTGCCAGTCATGTGAACCCTTCAGGGGTATTATTTGGGCTTCGTGCCGGTTATGTAAACCCTTCAGGGGTAAATTATCACTGTCTTCTAACTGACTCGATTCATTTCTTAAATTCAGTTTTGAAATTCAAATGATATTTTTAAATGATTTTAATGGGATCGGGTGGCACGCCGCCACGAGATGTGATGTGAATGGATCGGGTGACACGCCATCACGAGATATTGCGCTACTGCACCCCCCGCAGTAAGCGCCGGGTACCCATGGGAACGGGTGACACGCCGTCGCGAGATATGACTTGGCTAGTCATGATATTGTCTTTTACTTCATGTTATTGACTTGATTATTTACATGTACTATTTCATTATGGATTGTTGTATGCCTTATGTATTTCCTTACTCTCAGTTGTTATTTATAATTATTACTCACTGAGTTGGAAGTACTCACATTACTCCCTGCACCATGTGTGTAGATTCAGGCGTTATCGGTTCCGCTCCGAGACATTGATTACTACTATCAAAGCGGCGATTCAGATACTACGAGGTAGCTGTTGGCGTCCGCAGCCCCGTATCTCTTTTATCTTGTTATTTCCAGTATCTTCGAACAATTGTGCCAAGATATTGTATTAGTAATCTTATTATTAGGATTTTCATTAGTTGCTCATGACTTTGTGACACCCCGGTTCAGGCTATAGTCGGGATGGTTCACTGTATTTTGCTGCAAATTGCTATTATTAAACCGTACTTATATTATTTTTTTTATTTTTTAACTGTTTGAATGAAGTTTAGTTGAATTGGCTGGCCTTGTCTTCATGAGAGGCGCCATCACGATCATGGTTAGGATTTTGGATCGTGACAAGTATTCTTTGTATATTCTACTAGTAGCTCATACACTAGTGACACCAGGTCTTGGAGATTATGCTATTAGACATTTGTTGATTTTTGAGTAATTACTTCATCCCATTTACTTTTATAATTTTTTACTTTCTCATTTTATTAACTTTTTCACTTCTTGATTATTGAATAACTAAAAACCAACTATTTCAAATTCCTAAAATAAAATATCACCTGGTTAGTTCATTGTTGGCTTGCCTAGCGGTAACGTTGGGCGTCATTACGGCCTATAGGAGAAATTGGGTCGTGACAGTGATTGTGGTATATATGTTGTGCATTTGCGGAGTATTTCATTGAATGCAAGAATATTCCCGTTGACAATAACATCTTTGAGTCTAAACATCTTCAAAGCAGATATGGAACATTATTATACAATTATGGTAAGAAGAAGCAGGTGGAGTATCTGGTTAGTGAAGATGAGGCCACCGGAAGATTAGACAAACCTTGCGTTTCAAAAAGGCGCAACGCAAAGAGCAAGAAATATTTTTTGTCTTTTGTTGTAATTTAAAAGATATTTTTGATTGAAATCTAGATTAATATGTTGGAGTCTATATTTTTAGCATGTGTTTGTGTTTCTATTTTTATATTTGTATGTATAATATGCTGGAGATCATTAAATTGGTTCCTTGTATTGCAGTATAATTAGCTGGAGTTGTTATTTCTTATATTTTTTTAATATTTTTTCAGTTGATTTTTATTAAAATGTTTTTAGGCCCTATATATTATAAATAGAGCAATTCATTTTTATTTACAATCACTTGTAATTTATTAAAATTTTATTACTATTTGATAATGTTTGTTCAATTATAATCTAATATTTTTTGTGGCATTTTTCAAGCGACACATACTAGAGTTTAAATTTTAATAAGCTAGATTTATTATTTCTGATAATTTTGTCATTCTTTTTTATTTTCTTTTGTTTAAAATGTTTTTGTCATTGTAATTACACTGGATTTGATAATGTCTGTCCATTTGTAAGACAGTATTTTTTGCTGGATTTTCACCTATTACGTAATGCACACTGCTTTTTTGACGTAATCATTACAGCTATTGCTTGAAAGTGTTTTGCTTTTTTAACTATTGGGGTGCAGTTTTGTTATTATATATAATCAACCATTTGTTTTTTTCTTGAATAAGTATTATTTTATGTCTTTTCATATTCGTTTTTAGACTTACAATGTGAATGATGAAGTTTTAAACATTTATTTCTGCATTTTTAACCACAAAACGTAACAAACACACTTACCAAAGAAATCATTTTGCATCGGTGTGTGTCTTTCGGTAATTATTACATTGCTATGACATAATTGCATGTTTTCCCGCATATTATATTGGACTTTCAAAACTTTCTTTATTCTTTTCATATACAGTTCCATTATTCATTTCATATTCTAATCCAGTACAATAAGCGGGATTTATTATTTCCCATAATTTTTTCATTGTGCTGGATTTGATGATATATGTTCATTTGTAAGCCAGTAATTTTTGCTGGATTTTCAAGAAATATTTTTTCGGTGTCATTTTTATTTTCACATATTATGTGATGCAAATCTGTTTGCATTATGTAATAAATATGGCATTTTATGACGTAATAATTACAGCTATTACTATACAGAGTTTCCTGTAATATTTCATCATTACGCCTATGAGATTGGCGTGCTGCATTAGCTCCAGTATAATTTACAATGTCTGCCATGAAAAAAAGTGATGAGTTGCAGATTAATATACTGGATCATTTTGTTACTATTCTTTCTGTAGCAATGATTACAGTTAGTATAATATACAGTATGTCAAAATTTCAATAGTTTACAGGATCTTTTTTTAATGAATAATTTTCTTGTGCATTTTTAACCACAAAAAGTAACAAACACAATTAATATAGTAATTTATTTTGTGTTGGGGTATGTGTTAGTGTAATAATTACACTGGACGTTCAAATCCCTTCTGTCTTTCCTATATATTACACTGGACGTTCAAATTTTCCTTCTGTCTTTTCATATACACTACAGAAATTTCTACGCCTATATAAGTACGATGTGGCTTGTTAATTTATTCACTCAAACTCATCTATTTTCAATTGATAAAAGACAAAAAGAGAGTAAATTAGATGTTGTGATCAGAAATATCATTGATGAAATCAAACAAGATATCGTCGAAGCATTTGAGTTGAAAATCGATGAGTTCATAGATAAGTATGAAATCAACGACAAGCTGCATAAGCTGGAGGTGATAGTCAGAGATGGCTCGTATGGTGGTTCTGGAGATGTTGCACATCGTCGGTCTAACAGTGACGATATGGATGATTTGATTTTTTTTATGTGTGTATAATCCTTCTCTTTAAAGGGTTATTATCTTATTTTAATTTTAAGTATTTAGTTTATGTATTTTTATTTTCTATTAATTTACTTAGTGGAATATAATATGGTTTTGTTTAAATTTTTGTCTATGTTATTTTTTAATTATAAAACCTCTTCAAATTCAAAAAATAGCAGAAGGAAAAACATAATTGAAGAAAATAATAAAAAACTTAATAAAAATATATTAATGTATAAAATAAACAAATGATTATTCGTATGAAATTTAAAATAAATATAGAAAATATTAAACGTTTTATAAATATTGTCCTAAAAGAGTTAAAATTAGTTATGGATAATTTTAATATGTAAAACTTTGAAATTTCCAGCATATTATACTGGAAGTATCTGTGATTCAAACCAGAAGAACACATCTATGTTTTTAAGATTCACCTAATTTTCTGAATAAAACGCTGGACTTTTGTGATTAGATATGTGAAATCTAAAAACTCTCGATCATATAGTACTAGAGGTATCTTTTATTTAAAACCAGAAAAAATATTGTATAAAATGGTGCAGAACAAAATACCACTATAATATACTTAACTTTTCTGAATTGATATGTAAATTTCACAAACTTCAAGGATTTTATATTGAAAATATCTGTGAATCAAACAAGAAGAACACATATAAGTTTTTAAGGTTCTCCTAATATTCTGAATAAAATGCTGGACTTTTGTGATTAGACATGTGAAAACAACAAACTCTCCAGCATATAGTACCGGAGGTATCTTTGATTCAAAACCAGAAAAAATACTGCATAAAATTGTGCAAAAAAAAAAATAGTAGTATAATATGCTGGAACTTTCTGAATTGATATGTAAAACTCACAAATATCCAGCATATTATACAGGAAAAATCTATGATTTTATACGTATACTACATTTTATAACATGTCTAGTATTATTTTCATTGTAGAATACCATATAATCTGAGTATACTGTGGGTACATGTATACTAATATTCTTTGTATACCACTCTTATTGTACACTTTGTATAACATTCTTAATGTTAAACTTGGAGAAATTCAAAATAGCCACAATTTCAAAATCCACAATTTCAAACGTAATCGAAATTTAGTCACTTTTTCATGTAAAGATAAATCTGAACGAAAACACTATTCAAAATCCGAAAAATATTCCAGCATAATATACTGGAAAGCTAGTATATTATATTGTAGTTCCACTATATTATACTAGAACTTCAGTATATTATACTAGAGTTTCAGTATAATATATTGGACTTCCGAAAACTGACTAATCCCGTGCTATTTTTACATTATAGTTGGTATAATTGAAACTAAACAGTGCTTACTGGTATACTATATGTGATGAGTTCCAGTATAATAAATAGAGTATTAGATAAAAAATATCAGTAGTCCCAGTATAATGTTCAGGATATACCTTTAAGCTTTTTATATAGGTATACTATTGAGTGTACCTATTATAGTTGGTATAATTTAAAGAAAATTGTGGATACTGGTATACTATATGTGATGAGTTCCAGTATAATTAACTGAGTATTGGATTAAAAAATTCATCAGTTCCAGCTTAATGTTTCAGGTATACTGCCGCAAAGTATTTTGTAATAGAAGAAACAAAGATTACAGTCATTTTGACTTCAAATCAAGAAACAAAAAAATAGACAGTAATAATATTTTGAGAAACAAGAATCCCGAGCAAATTATTCTCGATTACTGTCACTTTTTTGAATGAGCGCATACAACCTTATCTATATAATCAATCATTTTTTTCCCCTGTATTTTCTTGAATAAGGATGAACTACTGCTAAATATGTGCAATTTGTTTTGTTATGCCTATATCTTTTGCAACGACCACATTTTGATTCCTTCTTGAATTCTGTACAGGAGACATGTCGATTCTTCTGTCTTCTTCCTAGCATAACTTTTGCATCGGAGGCTTATTGATTTCTGATTTGACAGTATCTGGTATAACCCATGTAGTTGAATCACGTACATAATTTACTTGCCCTTCATATGTTTTCAACCAAAAGTCTTTTGTATAATAGACATAGCAGAAAATCGATTTCTTTTGATATATGGTGTCAATTGCAGCAATTGCATGTTCACAGGGTATCTCATCTAGCTGAAATTCAGAACAATCACATGTTCTCTTGTCTAGATCAACATTAAATTCCATACCCCCTTCTTTGACTTTGAATTTGGGTCGATCAATGGGCAATACTCTAAACGTAAAAGCTGGTTTAATTTTGTCATTCAATGTTTGTTTTGCCCAGTTTGATATTTCACGAAAAATTCCTTCTGCTGCTGGCCTTCTTTCATAGAACTAGATTTGCAAGTTTTCTTGTATGAAATCCATCATTGTTAAAAGTGGCAATTCTCTTGCACGACTCAAAACATTATTCATTGACTCAACAATATTTGTTGTTAGCATATCATATCGTCGTCTTGGACAATGTGAACAAGCCCATCTTCCTGGTGGTTCCTCCATTAAGTAGTCGAATGTTTTCTTATTAACAGCAGCTATTTGGGTCATAAAGTCATCAAATTCTTATTGACTTTATACTCTTGCAGCACTTTGAAACAGGTTTATTATAGTGTTTCTTACTCTTCTTTACTTTAGATTTTTCTCTAAATAATATATGCAAATACAATGGTAGCACTGAGGGAAAACTTCTGCAATCCCATTTGCAATTGCCTTGTGTCGATCCGATAAGAATATTAAATCTTTACGAATGCTAATTGCTTTTCTTAATTCTCTGAAGTACCATCCATACGACTCATTATTCTCTGAATCTGTTACCCCAAATGTTATAGGAAAAATCTGATAATTTGCATCCTTTGTAACTGCCACTAATAGAACACCTCTATATTTATTTTTTAGAAATGTTTCACCAATAGCAACAAGGGGTCGACAATACTTCCACCTAGAAATTGACGCGCCATACATAAAAAACATGTAAACAAACCTATTGAAAAGTAAATAGAATTGACTTTTGTGGTATGACAAGCTGCATACTAATGGATATTAGCATATGTGTGTTTCTGCTATGAATTAAAGATACTTGCAGAATAATAGGCTTGAGATTTTGTATATTTTGCATATGAAACCAGTATATTATACTAGTAATTTTGAAAGTTTTAATATTGCATTTTGAATCTATATTTTTCATATCAAAATACAGTAATATATTTAATATTAATGTAGGGTTTGTGGTGTCATTTGCAGTATTCACTAATGAGCTGAAAAATACTGATGACGAAAAATAAAAGAAATACCAAAGTTTTTACAAGTTTTGTTTTTACCTATTTTCTGCATCTCTCTTAATATTAGTATATTTTCCTGGATTTTTTTGTTCCATCATGTACAAATATGAAGGCAGCTACTCATAATTTTCTTCTGTTGTTCCTCTTAATAGAGATATCCCTTTTTGAATAGCACGCCATGCTTTTCCATAGCCAACATTTATTCCATATGCTCTATTCATTTCTGAAATGACAAACTTAGGCTTTACTTCAGTAGCTATGTCTCTTAAGTTGTCAATCATGTAATCTCTTATCAAATTTGAAGTCGCCTGTCTTTGATGTGACTTTCTAATGTTAACCGAGCATTCATGTTTTCTTTGAAATTTAACTATTTTAGAAAGTATTGATTCCTTAATTATCAAACCTCGAACAATCCAACCACACTTTTCATCACTACATATGTGACGACCCGGCCAGTCGTCTCATGAGTTACCGCTCAGGCTTTTCCGTTTCTGCTTTATTATGCTTCGTTAGCCATATTTTATGTAATCACGTTGAGTAGTTGAGTGCGGAGTGGATTTGGTAAGAAATGAGACACTTAGTCTCTTTCAAGAAGGTTTAAGTTGTAAAAGTCAACCGGATGTTGACTTATGAGTTAGAGGGCTCGGATGTGAGTTCTGACGGTTCGGTTAGTTTCGGGAGATGATTTATGACGTAGGAGTGTGATCGGAATTGGTTTTTGGAAGTCCCGTGTAGAATTAGGCTTGAATTGGTGAAGTTAGAATTTTGGCGATTTCCGGTTTATAGGCGAGATTTTGATCCGAGGGTCGGAATGGAATTCCGAAAGTTGCTGTAGCTTCGATATGTGATTTAGGACTTGTGTGCAAAATTTCAGGTCATTCAAACGGTGGGTTTAGATCAAAAGAGCGATTTAGAAGATTTTGAAATCCTTAGGCTTGAATCCGACGCGAATTTGGCGCTGAGAGGTTGTTTTGAGCATTCCGAAGGTTGGAACAAGTTTGAATAATGTTATGGGATATGTTGAAATATTTTAGTTGAAGTTCCAGTGGCCTCGGGTGAGTTTGGGTGGTTAAACGGACTATTTCATCATTGGAAGGAAAATTAGCAGAAAAACCAAAGTCGAGAATGCGGTCGCATTTCTCAAATGCGGACCGCATATCTCACAATGAGATAGCAAACTCAAACAGATTTCTGGGCAAGATCCGTGTCCGAAATGTGGTGTGAAATGCCGTTGCATTTCTAACATGCGGACCGCATATTTTGCACACTGAGACCGCAGACCGAGGCAGATTTCAGGACAAAAATCAATGTCGAAAATGCGGTCGCATTTTTGACATGCGGACCGCAAATCATGCTTCGTGCTGAATTGCGGTGAAGGCTAGGGATACCTTTGCGATGGTCGCGTCAAATATGCAGACCGCATATCTGTTATGGGACAGATATGCGATCGCATTTTGAGCCTGACATGGGCGTTTTTGTCTCGATTTTGACCCTTTAAAAATAGAACCCAGTGCCTATTTCCATGCAAAATCCATTTTCGTTACCAACTAAGAGAACCATCTCCAAAACACCCTAAATCACAGCAAAATCAGCCTTGAGAACATAGCCAAAGGGGACTTTCTTGGACAAATTCTTAAAAGGAGTTTTGACCATCTTGAACATAGTTGGAGCTATAGAGCTCGGATAGAATCGAGTTTTGAGGCGATTCTTGGAAGATTTCCAAGGGAAACATCGGGATAAGTGTTCTTAGCTCAACCTTGGTCAAATTACTCCTGTAAATCGCTATATTTAGCACTTAATCGGTGATTTAAGTTGGGGACATTGTGGAAAAACCCTTAAGTTTAGATTTAAAGAATTGGAGGCCGATCCGATGTCGGATTTCGATAATTTTAGTATGGTTGAACTCGTGGGGAGATGAGGAACCCGTTGATGTGAAAATTTCTAAGCTTTGAGAAATGGGCCCGGGGCTCGGGTTTTGCTAATTTCGGGATTTCTTGGTATTTTTGGTTGTTTTCGCTTGGGCTTTGTTCCCCCAATGTATTTTGACATATTAGTTCTAATTTTGGATAGATTCGACGAGTGCGGAAGCCAATTCAAAGGGAAAAGGCGTCGCGGGCTAAGAATTTAGCCGGTTCGAGGTGAGTAGTGATTGTAAATGATGTTTAGAAGGTTTGAAACCCCGGATTGCACATCGTAGTGCTATATTGAGGTGAGGCACGCGCTCGATGATGGCGTGGGGTCGTTTACTACTGAGGATTGTGACTTGATCTGTCCCGATTGATGATTTTTACTACATATTTGATTGAAACTTATTTGATATCATCATGTTTTGGGCCGATTGCCATATTTGGGCTTCGTGCCGGTTATTTGAGAACCCTTCGGGGGTATTTATCACTGTTTCCTCACTGTTTGGATTCATTACTTGAACTCGGTCATGTTGTTTTCCACTGTTTTACAACTCAGCCACTTTTACTCGGTTTTGAGATTTAAATGACATTTTAAATGATATAAATGGGAGAGCGGGTGGTACGCCTACCACAAGATATGCTATAAACGGGAGCCGGTGGTACACCTACCACGAGATATTATATAAATGGGAGCGGGCGGTACGCCTACCACAAGATATGATGTAAATGGGAGCGGCTGGTACGCCTACCACAAGATATGATGTAAATGGGAGCGGCTGGTACGCCTACCACAAGATATGATGTAAATGGGAGCGGGTAGCATGCCGCCACAAGATATGATATTGCGCTTGGACCGTAAGGGGCCCCTCCCGGAGTCTGTACACCCCCAGTGAGCGCGGGTACCCATTGTGATGTGAAATATAGCCCGAGGGGTTGATATTGTGATGTGAAACATAGCCCGAGGGGCGGATATTGTACTGTGTGATATGCCCGAGGGTCCGATACTGTGTTTTAAATGATACTGAGCCCGAGGGGCGATATTTTACGTTACATTATTTACCAAAAAGGATTTCATGTTTTCACCTGTTGAAAAGAGATTTGACTTGGATTTCTCACTGATTTTCTGTTGCGAATGATGTTTTAACTGCTTCATTATAGAATGCCTTATGCTTTGTGTGTTTTCTTGCTTTCCGCCATTATTTATGATTATTACTCACTGAGTTGAAAGTACTCACATTACTCCCTGCACCATGTGTGCAGATTCAGGCGTTGTTGGTTCCGCCCAGGAGTATTGATTTCTCTTGTCCAGACGGTGATTCCGAGACAACGAGGTAGCTTTGGCGTCCGCAGCCCCGTATCTCTTTTATCTTGTTGTTTTCACTTTCTTCAAACAATCGTGCCAGAGATATTGTAATAGAAATCTTGTTATTAGGATTTCATTAGTTGCTCATGACATTGTGACACCCCGTTTTGGGCTGTTGTCGGGATGGGTAGTCATATTTTTCAGCGAATGATTGCTATTAAACTACGCTTGTTTTGTTTCCTTGTTAATTGACTGCTTAGAATGAGATTTTGGGTTAAATTGGCTGGCCTTGTCTTCACGAGAGGCGCCATCACGATCGGGTTCGGGGTTAGGGTCGTGACAAAATATCAAAGAGTATCTTGTATTACTTGATCTTTCAACATAGAACTTAAAGTGCTCCTTGATTGCTGTTAAACAAAAACATCTAATCATAGCATTTTTGTCTTGAAAAACAGACCCCATTTTTACATCATCCAATGATGCATTTTCCTTTAGTATTATTGATGGGGATTCTTTTGCCTTTCCTTTTGCTTTCCTTTTTCTCCCTTCAATTGTGTGTAGTGTTTCAAAGTGTTAATCTTTCATAGAAATTACACTCTCATTTTCCATTGTAATTTCGGAAATCAGCATGTGTTGCTCTTCTGGTATTTCAGAAATCAGCATGTCTTGCTCATCTAGAACATATGTGGTTCCCTTTAATAATTGCTGATTGTCAACGTCCATTATTTCATTACCTTCTTGCTATTGATCTCCAGTAAAAATTTCAGAAAGTATTTCTGATATATCAACAACAAATTTGCAGCCTTTATAGTATGGATCATTTCTTAAAAGCAGCATACAGGAAGCAAGTTCTTCATCTTTTGTTACATGTATTTCCTTACCGGTACCTAGGTTGATATTAAGTCATATTGTTGCTTCAAACTTGTTCCTGTCGAACTCTATAACTTCAAAAATCTTATTAATGAATTCGTCAAATGAAGTCCAATCATTTATAAGCAGAAGCTTTGCTTTATGATCTAAATACTTGTAATCTAGTGTACATTTTCCATCGAAAGCGATAATCAAGAAATTTGTAGGCATCATGTATTTAATGTAAACAAATAATTTGATATTAGTATCCTACATTTTATTCAGGAAACAGGGAAAAGTTAGTCATTCACGTTTTGTTTCTTGTATGACGAATCAGAGTAATTTACAGTATTATATGCTGGAGAATTTGTACTGCTCAAATTTAAAATCACAAGAGTGCAGCATTTTATTTAGAAAATTAGAGGAACAGTAGACATTTAGATGTATTCTTATGGTTTGAATCATAGATATTTCAAGTATAAAATGTTGGATATTTGTGAGTTTTACATATCAATTCAGAAAGGTCCAGCATATTATACTAGTGTTTTGTTCTGCACCATTTTATGCAACATTTTTTCTAGGTTGAATCAAAGATACGTCCAATACTATATGCTGCATAGTTTTTAGTTTTCATATATTTAATCATAAAACTTTAGCATTTTATTCATGACATTAGGTGAACCTTAAAAACTTAGATGTGTTCTTCTGTTTTGAATCACAGACACTTCCAGTATAATATGCTGGAAGTTTCTGAGTTTTACATATTAATTCAGAAAGGTCCAACATACTATACTGGTGTTTTGTTCTATGCCATTTTATGCAGCATTTTTTCTCGTTTGAATCAAAGATACATCAAATACTATATGCTGGAGTCTGTAGTTTTGACATATCTAACGATAAAATTCCAGTTTTTTATTCGTGATAGTAGGTGAATCTTAAACATTTAGATATATTATTGGTGTTTGAATCATGCATACTCTCCGTATAATATTCTGGAAGTTTGTAACCTTTATATATCAATTTAAAAAGGTCCAACATATTATACTGAATATTTTATTCTGCACTATATGCTCAAGAGTTTGTAGTTTTGATATATCTAATCACAAAAGTCCAGCATTTTATTCAAGGCATTAAAAACTTAGATGTGTTCTTTTGCTTTAAATGACAGATACTTCCAGTATAATATGTTAAAATTTTGTAAGTTTTACATATCAATTTAAAAAGGTCCAGCATATTATACTAGTGTTTTGTTCTGCACCATTTTATGCAACATTTTTTCTAGGTTGAATCAAAGATACGTCCAATACTATATGCTGCATAGTTTTTAGTTTTCATATATTTAATCATAAAACTTTAGCATTTTATTCATGATATTAGGTGAACCTTAAAAACTTAGATGTGTTCTTCTGTTTTGAATCACAGATACTTCCAGTATAATATGCTGGAAGTTTCTGAGTTTTACATATTAATTCAGAAAGGTCCAACATACTATACTGGTGTTTTGTTCTATGCCATTTTATGCAGCATCTTTTCTAGTTTGAATCAAAGATACCTCGAATACTATATGCTGGAGTCTGTAGTTTTGACATATCTAACGATAAAATTCCAGTTTTTTATTCGTGATAGTAGGTGAATCTTAAACATTTAGATATATTATTGGTGTTTGAATCATGCATACTCTCCGTATAATATTCTGGAAGTTTGTAACCTTTATATATCAATTTAAAAAGGTCCAACATATTATACTGAATATTTTATTCTGCACTATATGCTCAAGAGTTTGTAGTTTTGATATATCTAATCACAAAAGTCCAGCATTTTATTCAAGGCATTAAAAACTTAGATGTGTTCTTTTGCTTTAAATGACAGATACTTCCAGTATAATATGTTAAAATTTTGTAAGTTTTACATATCAATTTAAAAAGGTCCAGCATATTATACTAGTGTTTTGTTCTGCACCATTTTATGCAACATTTTTTCTAGGTTGAATCAAAGATACGTCCAATACTATATGCTGCATAGTTTTTAGTTTTCATATATTTAATCATAAAACTTTAGCATTTTATTCATGATATTAGGTGAACCTTAAAAACTTAGATGTGTTCTTCTGTTTTGAATCACAGATACTTCCAGTATAATATGCTGGAAGTTTCTGAGTTTTACATATTAATTCAGAAAGGTCCAACATACTATACTGGTGTTTTGTTCTATGCCATTTTATGCAGCATCTTTTCTAGTTTGAATCAAAGATACCTCGAATACTATATGCTGGAGTCTGTAGTTTTGACATATCTAACGATAAAATTCCAGTTTTTTTATTCGTGATAGTAGGTGAATCTTAAACATTTAGATATATTCTTGGTGTTTGAATCATGAATACTATCCGTATAATATTCTGGAAGTTTGCAACCTTTATATATCAATTTAGAAAGGTCCAGCATATTATATTGGATATTTTGCTCTGCAATTAATTCATCTGTCATCACTTTAACTGTGTGTTTTTTAATGAAGTAGACATTTTTGGTGCTTAGTGACAGCATAAAGTACTGGAAATCAAATTACATTTATATATTATACAATCAAGCACAGAATAAACGTTTTTCATATAAAATTTATGATAATATAATGCAGATATTATTATTTACGATCTAAACTACAAACAAGATGAATCGTAGATTAACGCATTGAGAAGAATAAGAAGATTGAACCAGAAAATTTGAAGAATCAGAATAATAATCGTGAGAGCTTACTTGAATCTGTAGATTGAGCCCGCGAGATTCTGCTGAAACAGAAAATGAGGTCATGTTGCATAAATTTAATAAATAGAGTAGGGGTATTTTTGTCAACAAATTATTTCTGTGCTTATTTACTGGCTAAATGTGATTGACTTTTGATTATGTGGCTAAATTTAATTGACCAGCTATAAAAATGACTAGTTATAAATTTTTCGCGCCAAAGAGAAATGGGAGAATAAAAATAATTAGATGGGATAATAAAATAGACCACAAATTACCCTAAGCGTACTGCAGATGTTTCTTGGAGATAATTAATTAAGATTGAGGCACAAATTATGTTGCTCACTGACCATCGTACTTAGTTTATGAACAAAGCGCAGTAAGGTCTCATGACTATATAAAAACATTTACTTCCACTCATAAAATTTCTAAAAAAGTAAAAATATACAAAAATATCTTTTTATGATAGTGCATATTTGGCCTAATTCATCGATTATTTGTTATCTCTCATTAATACTATGTCGTGTAATCTGTCTTTCAGAACTCCCATAAAAATATGAACAGATGTGTAAAATCAGTAAATATTTTCTTTCTTTACTGAAATTTAAATCCTGATATTACACGATTCATTCTAACTTCATTTAACAATAGGGCACACCTTTGAATGTTACAACATTTTCTTTTCTACATACTTTTCTATTCAAAAACTTTATTTCAATAAACCTTTTTAGAAAATAAAGTAAGAGGACTAGACGAATAGACCTGATGTTTGTTGGGCTTCATTTTACAAAATTGGGCCCCCAAAGCGCTACTAACCCAGTGTTTCTGCACTTTATAAGCCTCTTCCCATCTCAAATCTCAAAACCCTAGCAATCAGTTGCAGCAGCGGAAAGAGCAGACCAGCATTTTCTTGCCTCAAGGTATAAACCCTAAACAATTCCACTGCCCCTTAACAATGTCATCTATATGTTTATTCCGCATTTTCTCACTCACAGTTACAATATTGCAGGTAAATCGATTGAGTGGAAAATGTCGATCGGAGAAATCGCTTGTACCTATGCATGTTTGATCCTCAACGATGAGGACATTCCTATCACTGTATGTTTCTTTTCCCTTACGATTGTTTTCCGGATTTGTTTTATTATTTTGTGATGTATTTTGGTTTGTTTTGATTATTAATAGGCAGAGAAGATTTCGAGTATTGTAAAAGCAGCAAATGTCACCGTGGAGCCTTACTGGCCGCTCTTGTTCGCCAAGCTTGCTGAGAAGAGAAATCTCTCAGATCTCATCATGAATGTTGGTGCCGGCGGCGGCGGTGCTGCCGTAGCCGTAGCTGCCCCCACTGGTGGTGCCGCCGCTGGTGGTGGTGCTGCAGCTGCTCCTGCCGCCGAAGAAAAGAAGGTACACGAAATATGTGTTTTCCTTTTTTAAATTTGTTTAACTCGGAGTTGCATACTTATTATTGTTTGTTGAATGTGTGCAGGAGGAGCCAAAGGAAGAAAGTGATGATGATATGGGATTCAGTTTGTTCGATTAGAAGCTGTTTTCAGTATGATCTTGTCTGTTTCCAAAAAAATAGTTGGCTAAGTTTTAGTATTTGATGTTTGAGATATCCAGAGAAGTGTAAGAGTACATGTAATTTTTGAGGTTAATGACTCCTGTTTTGCTAGTTTGTGCTTATTTTGAGCCATTTTTGTCGTTTTGAAATCAAATGTTTGTTCTTCTTTCGCTAGTTTTTATTCTCTGTTTCTTTTAATTGTTAGTGCATTTAAATAATAAAAAACTTGAAAAGATTTTGAGGTTCTTTATACTAATGAAATGAGGTACAATGAGACACCCTCAGCTAGCTCAAAACCCTTCAAATTGTATCTCTGTTGCTTGTAAACTGATAGTCTTTGGATGCAAGACTATGGCATGGTTTAATATCAAAATAGTCAGCGCTCTTCGTGGTTTTTAAGGAAATAATTGTCTCCATGATACATTCTCAACTAGCTCTTTGACGTTTTTAGATTCCAACTCTGTTGCGTGTAAACCGATGCATCATAAGCTTTGCCAAAGACTGACGCAGTTTAGTTTCAAGATAGTTTGGGCATTTGACTGAAAGATTTTGGCATGTAAGAGTGACACATTTTAATTACAAGGTAGTTGGTGCCCTTTATGTTATTCGTGAAACATTCATCCTCAGCTTCAAACCTTTTATATTCTAACTTTGTTGCTAATAGAGTGATATATTTTGGGATGTAAGACTGTCAATTTTAAGATAGTTGGTGAAGCAGCTTAATAGTCTTAATCTTCTGGTTGAAGGGTTGGTAGAGGTGGAATGTGCTCCATTTTATAATGATATGCGTATAAGCTGAGTTTTCTTTTTGTGTTTGGGTCTAAGTTGCACTATGACAACTTGTGGACTAGTAGCTAGCTGGATCATGTGTTTACATATGTGTGACTGGTCTTGATGATATCTGCTGTAATAATCATGTATTTTCGTATGAAAGAGCATATAATTTTGTACTTGGGTGAAGAACCCGTAGTCCCTTGTTCTGCGTATCAGTGTTTGGCTGAATGTCTAGTTTTTGTTGTAATTTGTCCTGTAGAGATATCTATATATGTAATGTGTAAGGCTGTATATTTAGAGTAAGATTAGTCATATTTTACAGACAGGTGATATTATTATCCAAAGGTCTATGTGGAAATTGTATAATTGAACTATTCACAAACTGCGAAATTGAGTTTGTGGAGTTACTGTGAGGTGAAGTACATCTCTTAGTTGCAATTTTGCAGTTGACTGCTCAGTGCGTGTGATTTAAGTTGTGCATATGGTATTAGGTGAGCACTTAACAGTCCTGCTTCCATCTCTTCCTGTTGAACTACCAAAACTTAATTATATGCGAGAAAATTTAATTTTGCCAATCATCACCGCAGTCGTTTCTCACTATACCTCATGGAGATCACTGCTTGAATGCCTAGCAAGTGGTGAGGGATGCCAGAGCAATATTTGAGCCTTGGCAATGGGCATCCAAGAGTTTAGCTGAGTAAAATATTTGTGTGCTTTTAGCATGGAAGTTAAACTGTAGGATAGTCTGAGCTGGTAACGGCTTTTTCCAACTGATGTCTTGAATGTCACGACCTTTGTCTAATTTCAGTGACACTTGAATCCGTTAAGTTTCCTTTTTACCAATATGCGAATTGAATACATTTATCTAATTTTTATGTATCGACGTCCTTGGTAGTGGATCGAGTTCACTTGGAGCTTTGTTTGCTTTTTAGTTGGAAAAGTTAAATCCCTGATTGGGTTGAGCAGGATAAAAAAGGGTATACGAGGCAAAGGAGACGACTTTTTTTGGCTTTTTCTTATAATCTGTTTTTGTCATATACAATCAAAAATAATTTAATCAATTTATCCCCCACACCTCAAATTGAGTGATAAGTATTCAGAAATGCATACTCTAATTACTTTAAAGGAAAATTTCAAACTATTACACCCTATTCATTATAAATTAAAATAATAAAATATTATTACTTATAGCTTCTTCTTTTTTTTAATTTTATAGCAAAATAAGTATTTTATTTATATCTATCATTGAGGTATGAAATACACCAATTATGTTCTTTCTCTCTCTTCCTTCTCTCTCTTCGAACAAAAAAAAACAAAACGTGAAATCACGAAGACCAATAAAAACAAAAATGGGGGCAGAGGAAGATGTAGCAATGGACGATAAAGCAAAGAGAATGAGAGATCTATATCAAGTTTCTTCTCTCCAGATCCTAATTCTACTTCTTCAACGCCGCCGCTCAATGCTGCTCTTCTAATCGTCGTCGGCGTCATAATCCATTATTGACTCATCTTTTTAGGCGAACAGATCTGCCCATGGCTATGCTGAAGAAGATTTGAGGGTCGGGTTTTTGGTCGTCTTCATTATAAGCTTTAATACAGTGTATACAATATTTTGCTTTCCGGAAAACACTATCTCTTACGAACTTTCTTCTCTTTGCTATTTAATCACATATAATGATACAAATACATTGTACTTTTGTATAAATACATTATCTTTCTACCTGTATTTATGTATTCCGAAGGTTTGTATTTTTTGAATACAACCGAATATCACTTTGTTTTGCGATTTTTGTTGTTTGAATACAGTCGAATTGAATACGGTGAATTGAATACAATTTATAATAGTGAATAATGAATATATGTGAATTGAATACAATGTATACAGTCGAATTGAATAGAATCACTGTATTTATAAATACAGTCGCGCGAATACATGGAATATAGCACAGTAGCAGCGAAATTTATGTAGAATTGATTTTGTTGAGTTAAATTAGGAGTGATACATGCTAATTGATCCTCTTTCCGTTATTAAACAACTCGACTCCCCTATTTTTTAAACGAATTCCGCTACTGCATTCATGAATACAATAGCACAAATACAGCGAATATAGTCGCGTAACAACTAAATAGTAGCTATAGGAAGTAATTGTATATAGTAGTTATAGGAAGTTAATAGTCACTAAACAATAGTAGTTTCTGAAAATTTCTCCACTTTAATCCCGTCTTCCCGCGACCATCCCCAAATCAAATACTGGTGGGATAAAATATACTTCTAATTATAATATTTGATTTCCTAATAAAATTGACAGAAGTGAAAATTGATTGGTTCTTACAGATCTTGATAAAGTCCCACCAACAATGAAAATCGGACTTGTTTGTAATTTTAGGAAATTCTCTCCTATATATATCAATAAGTAAAGGTAGAGAGCCGTTTTCGATAGTACTCAGGGAAAGTAAAATTATGATAGGAGTCAAAAAATTTATCTCCCCCTCCCAAAGTTAGTCGCTTATCTGAACCAGTACATTCCAAGGAGTTACATTCTCAAATACATTCCAAGGAACTGAGCATGAAATACAGAGATATAATGTCAACCTTTCCCAAACGAGAAACCCCCTATATCCTTCTGATATTGATCACTATCAATGGACAATACCAAGGCTTCTGGTTCTCTTTTGTCTTATTTGGACCAATTTTGTCTTTGCAACAAGTTTCCAAGGCTCAACCCTCCGATATTTTCATTTGCAGTTCTCAAAAACAGGTACACTTGGCTTAAAGCCTTGGCCTTTTCCATTATAACCAGAGATCATTTTGATGACTGCAAAAATCCTTTACTTACCAAGGTAATCCACCAATGCATACCCTGCTCGATCGGAAGTTGACTATCTCACTAATCCTACTTTTGCAGACACAGAGTTGGCATTGTTGGCCACACATCTTCCGTATACTTGCTTGCCACCATCTGTATTAGAATCAGATTGCAAGATCATCTACATACAAAGACACCTTTGATTCGTGGTGGCATTACGCGCAAAGGCTTAAATAAAGCGTCGACTTACATAAAGCAGACACTGTTCCACTCGAACAGGAACTCAAGTAGTTTTGCCAAGGCCAATCCCCATATGGACCATATTGGGACCATGTTTTGGAGTACCGAAAGGCAAGTGTAGATAGACCGGAGAGACTGTTCTTCTTAACGTACCAAGACTTGAAGAAGGACACGTTGTGCTATGTGAAGAAGTTGGCAGAATTTATGAGTAAAATATATATGAGATATTGTTAGCTAAGTATTTGGACAATGACGGTAAGAGGAACATGTCTCTCATAATTGTACTTTTAAGGAAAATTATCTTTCGTAGATATATAGCTTCTCTTCAAGAAATAGATAAATAAATTAACAAGCAAGAATTTATGTATACTAGAGTTACAATGACAGTACTAGGTGCTAAAGCATCAATTTTTTTTGGACCCAAACACTACAGAACACTAGTTTTATTCATAACTAGTTGCCACAAAGAAGAACTTTTGGATTTTCCAGACAAGTTTTCCAAGAAGATCTCGGGCTCGATCTGGTTTAGTATCAAGGTGATTCTTTTTCTGTAAGACTACGCTAAGCCACTATTCTTTCCAAGGTACGTATAACCAGTCAACGTGGAGTGATAAAGACCGAATATAATTCCAACGTGCAAAATTAAGAAGGATAACAAGAAACAAGCTCGTGTTAAGCAACATACCAATGAAGATTTAAGTTGGGGTTACGTCGTTGTGGCTGCATGTGGCATATAATCTGAGCGTTTTCTCAAAGAGAAATTTGTAGAGCTAGTTTGGCACTCTGGCCCCCTCCTCATTGAAAGATATGGAGCTGGCAATGGAGGTGGACAGAATGCCAAAATGGCTCTATTGATCAGAAACCCTAAAATGAATTGAAATTATAAACTAGCAGAAAAGACTTATATACAGTACTTAATGAGGTAGATGCTTAAGTTACTAATATATGGGGTTCATAAATTCATTCTCGCCGTTAATTTTTTATGAGTGATTTGAATGACTTTCTTGGATATATACAGCTATATATATATGGAGAGAAGAGGTATCATTACTATTTCGCTGATAGTATTTTTATTTTCTTCAGTATTTTCATCTTAGCTTTTTTTACTCTCATATTTTTGAAATCTATTTTAAAAACGCTTTTCTTGAGCCGAGGATCTGTCGTAAAAAATCTTCCTATCTCATACAAGGTTGGAGTAAGGTCGATATATAGTCGTACACCCCATCCTTCTCAATCCCTACTTGTAGGACCACACAGAATATATTATTATTGTATCATACGTTCAGCGATATATATTAAATTTTTTAAAGATTGAACCTATTGAGTTTAAATTTTTGATTCATGGATTTTTGTATCTTTTATGTAGAAGAAAAAGACGGGAGAAACAAAACAAAGAAAGAAAGGAAGTTGGGTGCATGAGCGAGCATGGTGTAAGTACGATTTAGTGGAGGGTAAAAGGGAAAAGTAAGGAGGAAAGTTGGCATTGTTTTTCTTCTTTACCTCATTCCCACGTTTAACCAACTAGGAAGTTTGAGAAGTTCTTTGCTTCACTCTTGTACAATGTGGACACACTTGCCCTTGCTTTCTTCATGGATATCTGTACAAGAAAAGAGACTTTGTTTGACTATATATGATGATTCTGATAGCTGTAACTATGATTTGGTTTTTGACTTTTGCAGCAAAAAAGGGAGAGTGCAAAATGGGGCTGCCATTGTCTCCCATTTACCATTGTCAATCTACATCAATTCTACCGCTTTTTACATTTCAATCTTTCATGCTCCCCCCCCCCAC
>MCJB01029638.1:65539-106831 GCA_002018475.1 Nicotiana obtusifolia | reverse complement strand
CCAAAAAAAAAAAATCAGCCTTTTGCCCCATAAATTGTTAATGGGCATTGACAGTGTAATTATTTATTTTTTTTACAATCAACTCTTTATAAGGTAATCATTGTTTCTAATTATATTTAATAATATTATTTGGTAATCTACAATAAATAACAAGTAACATATTATGACATTGCTGATATAAATTTTTTATTATATTATCATTGTAGGAGTATATAACTTAAGACCTTCATAAATGGCAGATAAAGAGTTGCAATGATAAGATTGGAGAAGAAAAGGCCGATGAAAATGTATTTATGTGTTTTTACATGATACCATTTTGGGTATTTAGCTACTTTTGTATCTAAATTACGTGTGTACTTTATTGTTGTATCACATGTTTTCAGATGTCAATTAATTATATTCATGCCAAAACATGGATTAAAAAAAGAAAAAAAAAGTTATCTCAATTTATAAACCTTGATAAAATATAGTAGTAGTAAAGTATTTGTCTAATGCATGTGCAAGCGTGTACCAAATATGCATATCTTAACAAATTACATTTTTCGTAGAGTGAATCTTGACTAGCATGATTCTTAATTTGAATTCACATGCAATCTTTCGATTTTATTCACACTGCCTCCACTCAAAAGTTATTGTCTTTTTTGCTAAAATGGTCGTTTTACGTAGTTTTTTTCTTCTTTTTCTGAAGGTGAAGAATTATCTTTCTCATATTTACGCATTTGACAATATTTTTACTCAATATAACAAATAATTAGATGAAGTCATGGTTCATTTTTTCTTAATTTACATATTTAATCATTAGAGGATATCAGTTTAAGATGCACATATTTGCAAATAATTTCGCATTTACATTTCTAGTTTTGGTATTCATGTTTTGTCTTTATTTTGTTTTATACTCGGAGGAAGTCACAGCAGCTCCGTTATCGTCCAGCGGTTAGGATATCTGGCTTTCACCCAGGAGACCCGGGTTCGATTCCCGGTAACGGAAATCAATTTTTTTCCTGTTTCTGTTCAACTACATCCAGATTACTTGAGGAAATGTAAAAAAATATTAGGTTGCATCTAGAATTCTCTTCTATTTCAGTTACTGATTTCTTTTTGGAGAAAGGAACACACCTACGCAGTCGCACGAAGCCGATAGAAAATTCATGATTTCATATCATTCTACCACAGATATTAACTTTGGAATTAATAAAATTTCGATTAGAGTATAATTTTTCAAAATATTTCAAAGATGACATGTTTCTAATCTTAAACCACAGTTTCGATATGATCACTCCCAAATTTTCTTCAACATGGATATTAAAAAGGCATTCTAGAGATTAATACATGACATTCTGCAAAAATTACGATCAATTTTTCCTCATTTCGAGAATTACAACCACCAATTCACATTCTGCCCATCCTATTTAGTTCCATTACTTATGCTCAATAGAACAAGAAACTAGCATGGACCTCCAATTACAACCAGTGGATAAGGGGGCAATTGGTGTGTTGATATAGAAAGGCAAGAAATAAGCAAATCAAACTCAATCCTGCTGTTTCTTGAGGCATTTGACTACATTATTTACCTGAAAAATGTAACTTGAGATTGAGGAATAGTTATTGTTGTTTTGGTGCATTTACAGGACAGTTGAGATTCCAGTCGAATTTACATGCTGGTTTTATGTCCAAAGAGCCAAAGAGAAGTGACGAGTTGAAATCAACTTCAATCACCTTTCTACTAGATCACTGAATCAGGATATATACTGCAATCAAGAAAGCTAAGCTGAAGATCAGTAATTCCGTTTACCAGCTCTCCTTCGAGCCTTCCTCTTCTTGCTCTTAGGAGGAGCAGTAAGCCTGGAAATAGAACGAATTTTTGGAGTTGGTTGATCATCCAGGGAAGGATCTGGATCTAGGAGACTGGTCGGGACGGTACCCTTGTGCGCACACTCTAAAACCTGAGGGTTTTCCACAGAATGAATCTTGTATTCCTCAAAATTAGTCATCTCTTCCTTCATTCTTTGATAGTAGATTAGAACACCATCTTCAGGCTGCACGTCAAAGATGATTTCATGAATCCGAGACATATTACAAGCATCAATTCAGCAATTGAGTAGCAAGGAAGTTTTAGCTCATCATCACACTATATGAAGAATATTTCATGACTAGCCAAAAAATGCAAGGTAGAAGACAATTGTTTGGCCTCGTCAAAGCCTTTTTTTCTAAGACCATCATAATTATCGATAATGCTTAGTTAGAAGAGAGTTTGCATTATCCAAAAGCACAGTGAGATCATGACCAAATGCCAATAGCAAATGCCAAAATAGACAACTAAGGAAGAAGAAAAAGAAGAAAGCACAAAAACCAAATCACGAGGTTATAGTCCTGTAGAAATCTAATGTGCAAGCTTTCTGCTAGTTGGAACAGTGGATAGAACAGTTATATCTCCCTCACTTCAAGTAAAATAAACATCTACTTCCAAAGCCACCAAACTTTTCCCAGGCGATAAGTATTGAGTTTGACTGCTTTCACGATAGAAGGAGAACTACTTTAACCATCAACNTTCTGTGGAAAACCCTCAGGTTTTAGAGTGTGCGCACAAGGGTACCGTCCCGACCAGTCTCCTAGATCCAGATCCTTCCCTGGATGATCAACCAACTCCAAAAATTCGTTCTATTTCCAGGCTTACTGCTCCTCCTAAGAGCAAGAAGAGGAAGGCTCGAAGGAGAGCTGGTAAACGGAATTACTGATCTTCAGCTTAGCTTTCTTGATTGCAGTATATATCCTGATTCAGTGATCTAGTAGAAAGGTGATTGAAGTTGATTTCAACTCGTCACTTCTCTTTGGCTCTTTGGACATAAAACCAGCATGTAAATTCGACTGGAATCTCAACTGTCCTGTAAATGCACCAAAACAACAATAACTATTCCTCAAAATTAGTCATCTCTTCCTTCATTCTTTGATAGTAGATTAGAACACCATCTTCAGGCTGCACGTCAAAGATGATTTCATGAATCCGAGACATATTACAAGCATCAATTCAGCAATTGAGTAGCAAGGAAGTTTTAGCTCATCATCACACTATATGAAGAATATTTCATGACTAGCCAAAAAATGCAAGGTAGAAGACAATTGTTTGGCCTCGTCAAAGCCTTTTTTTCTAAGACCATCATAATTATCGATAATGCTTAGTTAGAAGAGAGTTTGCATTATCCAAAAGCACAGTGAGATCATGACCAAATGCCAATAGCAAATGCCAAAATAGACAACTAAGGAAGAAGAAAAAGAAGAAAGCACAAAAACCAAATCACGAGGTTATAGTCCTGTAGAAATCTAATGTGCAAGCTTTCTGCTAGTTGGAACAGTGGATAGAACAGTTATATCTCCCTCACTTCAAGTAAAATAAACATCTACTTCCAAAGCCACCAAACTTTTCCCAGGCGATAAGTATTGAGTTTGACTGCTTTCACGATAGAAGGAGAACTACTTTAACCATCAACTATTACAATTAGAAATTTATGGGTTAACTAATTTGAAGCAGGAAGTAACAAAGAGAGATCACTCAGAGAAATGGAACATAAAATGGAAGCTATAAGAAAAAGAATAAAAGTACATCCCATCATTTTGCCTACTTATATTGAAAACCACGAGATTCCTTTGAAGGGTTAATGATCTATGATGAATGATAGTGCCCATACACGGTACCCAGAGAACAACATTCAATGAAGAATAGGGAATCATGTTGAAGTACTTACATTGGTGTTTGTATCCAAAAGAAAGGAACGGTCTTTGCTTTCATTCACATCAGGGATGTTCACCGCTTTTCCACGGCTTGAAGCTGCACAGACAGGCACAGCCATATTATACTCAGATATCAGCTGTGATACAACATCACAAGATCCTACTGGCATTTTGACCCGATTGTCCAGAAGAGAGGAAGAACTCCGAGCTGAGCTGGCCAAACCATTACAACGTAGAAGTGATTTCAGGTCCTCAGTGCTTGAGAACACTCCAGCGTTCTCACTTGTTACCTTGTCAAGTCTAGTTTTAAGCTGGATAACTTGTGACTGAAGAACCCCAATGTTGCGGAGTATTTTCTCCAAGGAAGTATCACCATCAGCAGGCCGTTGGTGCAAGTCATCTTGAATCTCAAACTCATCATCAACATTGTTCTTGTCAGAGCAGATGGCTACAGAATTAAGAAGTGAAAAGATTAAATGCACAGAACAACTAGAAGAAAACCAGCACAAGAGATTAAGCACATACAACAGATGGAATTTTGTATAGGATATCATTTACGAAAGAAAACTATTATGTACTAGACCGAGTTCAAAGATGAGAAGAATATACACAGTTGGGGGTCAAAATGAATCAAATAATCAACTATGCCTCAATTTAAACTAACTGGGTTGGCTATATCAATTCTTTGCATCCATTTTGTTGTATATAGGTCCACTTCATTCAATACTAAGGTACCTTCTAAAGCAAAGGAGTTTTTTAAAACATAAGTTTCTATCACTTATTCCTACTATAATATACAAGTTTCTAAGGACACTAAAAGTACTCTTAACAAACACATAACATAATCCAAGTGTAAGTGTGTAACAACAACTACCATTAAATCACAACTAAGCAATATCGCCTATATAATCCCTTTGCTTCCATTGTATTGTCCATAACGAAGTCATATCAATTTCAAGAGATTGAAAATCTTTTGAAGGGGTTGTTAGTAATTAAAATTTTCAACTATTTTCAAATTATTTATTTTTATAAGGTAAAAGTTTATTAAAAAGGTACCAAGATGGTAAAAAATGATACAAAGAGCATACCAAAACAACCACCACCACCCAGTCCCTCCTAACAAATCCAGAAAATCTATAACCTGGTGCAGAACTACTTCCAAATTATTCCAACATTTTTTCTCATTTTTGTAGTTTTGGGCTGATCTGGGCTGTGCTGATCCGGACTAGGGGTTGAAAAGCCTTGGCCTGGTCCCAGCCCGATATGTTTGCCCGAACAGCCAAGGCCCAATTTATAGAAGTGCGCTGGTTCAGGGCTCATTTTTATGGGTCACTTGGTGAGTTTCCTTACTCTCTTAAGTGTTTTACCACTGTTCCATCTTTTGACCAACTCTCTAGCTAGTTTAGTCAATTAACACAATATAATCCACAATTAGCAAGCACCATCGTGTTGCATCCTTGTTGGTTCGGTCATTCTGACTAGGGTATACAATAACAAGCTTAGGGCAGATCCCTAGACCCACAGAACTAGATAAACTCCTCTATATCTCCCCAAATTGAGTTCTCATACTCGTGATTAATTTCTCTGACATATCCTCTACTGGATCTACATATTTGACATAAATCCCTTTCTTACAAAGCCCAGTCCTTGGCACTTTGTTATATGCATTCTCTAGGTTAATGAATATGGGAAATTCGTCTTCCTCTCTTATCCTTAATTTTCTGAACAAAAATATGGCATGGGGTAGAGCAATCAATTGAAATAACATCTCCATCTTATTTGATGCCACCCTCCCTTGTCAAAACTTGTTAAGAAAATCATTTCTATTACACCCCATTTCATGAACCTGGCTCTGATACATGAGAAGAAGTGGACCTTAAGCTTAACTCAACCCTAAAAGTTAGCTCATGAGGCAAAGATTGCCCAAGACCACATAAGGAGACCAAGTAACCCATCACCCACCAATGTGGGAACTCAAATTCCCTTGAGACTGAAGGCCTAAAACTACGCCTTTTTATGTCCTATGTGAGAGTGTTATAACCCAATTTGGTCTTTTATCTGCATCAACCTAATAATTGTAACTAATTTTACTCCAACAAGCAGCATTCTTCATTTGCATGCACATATGTGTCACCTCAAGTGCCGTCGACCATACATATGCCACTCCTCTAAAACTCACTATCTTTAGTTCTTGGTGCTTTGTTGCCCTTCATTTTAGGAATCTGAGCTAATTATGAGTTTTATTCCTCCACCAACCTAGTCTGCTATAACCTAACTAAATGACTAAGCAAAGTTCCAAGCAATCTTGTACCATAATGAAAGTACTAATTAATTTTAACTGCGCAATGAAAGCAAAATAGGACATATAGCATTTTGGCGGAATTAGAGGCCACAAGATTTGGGGTCAACTTCACCAACATGTCACAGAAACTCAAAAAGGAAAAGTACAACGTGAACTTGAAACCTACAATCTTTAACATCTGAGTGCAACATTGAAGATACTTGTACTCAAGAGATAAGCATAAATTCTTAACCAAACAGCACGTGTCTCACAAGAGGTCCAATCATACACATCCAAACATAACCTCTGTTGTGTGTGCAATTGCCATTAATATTGGTGAGCAAGAGACATGAATAGGAACAATGTATCCATTGCTATTTCGATGTTATCAAAAAAAAATTCCACCAAGAAGCAATACGAAACAACAGCAATTGCAACTCAAGATTAAGAAAAGTATGCACCCTTACCTATTTTTCCCAGCTCATTGTCCGGAAAAGAACCATCAGCAATTGAGTTTCTCTTTTCTGCAATTCACAAATATAAATTCATGAATTGCAATTGAAAATAAGAATATCAAGCTAAAGGACAACAAATGAAAATATTACCAAAGAAAGAAAACAAGGGATGATGAGACATATAAGCTGCTATATCCAGTGTGTCTTCAGTTCTTCTTCTCTTCTTTCTCTTCACAACCTTATCTCTTAAGCTATCACAAGAAAATGGAAGTGACTTTGAACCTAAACCTTCCAATTCAACACTTCCCAGCTGAGGTTGCATCTGACACTTGATATCCCGCATTTGTTTCTCATATTTTCGAGCTCGAGACTGAAGCACATGGAGTTTCAATTCAATCAACTTGCATCGCTGCCTAAGAGGTTGTACAAAGTCTCTCCAATGAGGGGTGACCTTTTTCCTCCTAAAGGACAATAACAAGGTACAAGGTAAATTTTAAGGCTTTTACAGACATTCTCTTACACTGAAAAGGGACAAAACACCACAAAAAGAATTATACCACCCCTCAGCGAATAGTGAATCTGACACATGAACCTTCACATAAGTCAAGGATGTGACAAATAGTTAGTTCTGACTGTGAACAAGAACCACAAAAGTCAGTTCATGGCCAGACTTGGTTAAACAACTGTTCTAGGAGGGTAACCTCGGGGTTGAAAATCTGAGTAATGACCTCAGAAAACAAGGTTCAAATCTTAGTAGAGGGGACACTAAGTGAGTAAGTGAAGTCTTTCTATATGCCGAAACCTTGGTTGAAGAGTTTCCCAATACATATATATTGGTGGAAGGTAGTAGCATATACCAGGTGAATTAGTTGAGGTTCGCTCAAGCTGGCCTGACCATCACCATTATCCAAAAAAGAAAAACACCTAGGTTTCACAACTAAACCATGCATAGTTAATTCTTCAGACAAACCCATTCCTTTAACGTAACAAGAAAATGGACTTTACTAGATGTATCTATCCCTGCACATGACCCGTGCATGTTTACTGACATGACTCTGCCAAGCACATTTTAACAGTAACCACTCACTCTCCATCCAGTCATCGATTTTCAAGGTTTATTTCTCTCCTCTATCTTACTTTTCCAAACTCCAGGTTTTGTTAGAGTTATAGAATAAATAGAATGGCAATTACCATCTGCTCTATTTGGAAGGTATTACTTTTTATTGATTTCTCATTCACATGTCAGCCAATACTCTATCTCTTTCTCTCAAGCTAACTAAAATGCCCAAACAATCAGTGACAAACAAGTAAACCCACCACAAACCCAGATAGCCCTTACTAGGCATGATGGCAATGTTCTCGATTAGCTCATGTTATCACAAACAAGGCCATTAAGGTCTAAACTTAGCAGCCATAAAATCCTAAAGAAAATACTCAGGAAATCATCTTTAGGTTCATTTCATATCATGCAACAAAAAATAAAGCTGGGCAACTTTTTGTGCATGATTTCGCAAAGCTAAAAATGCTAGTAAGTTGACTTCTGAAGTTTCCCCACTGACAAAATGTCAAGAAAGAAAGCTTGAGTTCTGCAATCAGTTTCCTTTTCTGATGAATGAAGCAATGGATTCTAATGTTTATTCACATATGAATCATCAAATTCAAGGCACCAGAAACCAAAATGCAGCCTATAGAGAAAAACAAAATAGGGATATCCAAGAAATAAGAATCTTGGAGAAGTAATACATACGTCATCCTAAATATGTCACCAAATCCACTAAATGCTAGTCGGGATGTAGCATCACCATTGTATTCTGATGTACACTCGGCATCACTCATAGTTGTGCAGAAATTCTCTGCTTCAGAAATAATACTCTCAAATGAACTTGAACTCTCTGTCAATTCTTCCTTGTCTGATTCCACCAGCACATTATTAGTAGGTTTTGTACACTCTGTAATATCAATTTCATCATCCTCACTGCCATGGACTCCTTTTACTTGCTCAACAAACGAGGTATAGTCTTCATAGTTGCTGTCGCAATTAACATGACTAGCTTCAAGTTCTTTTGAATCAGTTCCGTTCTGCTTCTTTGCAGAAGCCTCCAAAATCATGTCTGTGTTTTGCTTGTTCTCTAATTCAGGTCCCATTTTGCAATATCTTGATATTCAACTCGTTCTAAGCACAATGAGAGAGAACACCATGCAAATAACCTGCCACAGAAGGGGAAATTGCTCATAAGAAACTCCAAGACAAGATATACAAGATTTCCTTTCTTTTGTAGTATATCCAATTTGCAGGGTTAGCCCTTTATTATTTCCAAAAGATAATGAAGTAAAAATAACATAATATATCTGGACATTGCCAAAACCGGGAGAACCAATGATTGCTTCCGGTTTTCAGATGGCATTTACTGGAGGAAAATATCAATATGTTACCCTAGGATGAAAACTCATCTTTTTCTCATGAAATAAAAATATATCTACTAATTGTTATAGTTTTGACTGACCAGTGCTTTGGACCTAGAGGCTAGAATACCATGCTTTCCGAAATAAATTGGGTGAACAACCTTACATTCCTCTTGTATTTTGCCTTCATTCGTGTTCTTTCTTTTTCTCCCCAAACAAATTTTACTCTTTTTTCTCCCAGCTGGTTGGCCGTCTATCACCTTAGTTTTTTAATTTTATTTTAAATCTTTACACAGAATCAAACAAAAACCGAGAGATTCAACAGTGCCCAGTACAGTTCTGACTAAATAGCTCCATAGGTTCATTCTCAAGCACTCAAAGAAAGCCAGGATCTTTATATTAAAAACCGAGTCTTTGGTTTTCCTTTTCCCCTTTTAGATCTATCAATCAAAACGTTTTTCATCAATATTTATGGAAAATCAGAAACTTTTTTTTTGTTAGTTAATTTGGAAATTCGATACAACTAATTATTCACCAGCAGTAACTTCGAATTAAAGTAGAATACTACTAAGTTCTAAAACGTAGTAGTAGAGCTTTCGAAACACAAAAACCAAATATAATTAAACGGACTTCAGACCCTTTTTGAACCCATCAGAAATCCAATTCAATAAAGTAATAACAAAGAACCGAAATTTCAAGAGCCCAATTCCAAAATTCTGTCAAAAGGTGAAGAGAAGTAATCAAACATACCAGTGTGTAAGATATAGAAGAAGCTCCCAAGATCCTTGCAGCTGCGATTATCAAAAGAAAGAGTTTAATTGGAAAGTTTTCAACAGACTCTGTCTTGATTTTTCGTCTTCGCCGAGGGAGCGAAGGTGCCCTGGGCACGGGGTGAGGGGGGGGGGTGCGTACTGTACGAGGTGGATGGGTACTGACAGAGAGACGTGTTTCAGTATCTGTCGAATGCTTGGGGAAGAAGCACAAGCTGATTCCTTTACAGGAAACAAATCTTTACCTTTTTTTTTCTTTCTATTTTAACATATATAGATTCATTATTAATGCTGTCCGGGCATTAAATTTTTTTAAAAAAAATATTCTTTCAAAAAAGAAAGAGTAAAACAAAAAAAATTAAATTAAATTATCTTTTAATATAAAAAATTAATTTTTAGGGTAAAATGAGATAGCGAAAGTACTGGTTGCATTTTGTTGTGGGCATTTTGGTAAAGAGGTTTGTGAGAGCATTTAATTCGTGATTACGTCAAATTTTTTCCAAATCAACATGCCAATAAATATTGCTTTACTCAATTTATATTAATAAACCTCTCATGATACGAAATCCATAGTTAAGAAAAAGAAGTAGTTGTGAATTTTCAAAAGAGTTGGTACTTTAAAAGAAAAGAATCTTACACCTTTTTTATATTTTCATTTGATTAAAAATAGCTTAGTATGTGCAGTCTACTTGGAAATATAACATAATATTAAAAAGAAAAAAAAAATATTGCCGATGATAATGCAGTTGCTTTCGCGGGTGATGTGCTAACCAGAAACGTACTCACGTAATTTTTGGATCATTTGAATTCCATCTATACATTAATTATTTATTTTCCTTTTAGAGGATTTTAGATTCTTCATTTTTTTCTTGTCATTTTCTTTTGTCTTTTGAGGCAATTTATTATAGTGGTAGCAAACGTAACATATTTTTGTCCCGTACCAAAACATCTCATACTGCTTCTTAGAGGTTACAAAAAATCTAAGGATATGGAATCAAAATCCATCCTATTGTCTCGAATTACACCAATAAATTTCTATCTTCTACATTTAAAACCAATACATAAATGCTTTTAAATTGGTCTCATTTTTAAATTTTCATCTTTGTTGTAGTAAATATGGAATAGAGTCCAAATTATTACTTTCAAAAACTCCTTTTCAACTAAACTTTAAAATATACCCTGTCTAATTTAAGTATCATATATTTGCTTGATCTTTTCACTTTTCTTATTTTTTTAATAAAAATTTGAAGCTGCGTGACAGGATTAGCCATGCCCGAAAGGACACAAAAATGAATCATAGCCACTAGAGATAACTTCATAAGCTAAAGGATAAAAAGGCTTCTGCTATTATTTTTCAACATTACAGAAAATAAGTGTCCAGTTCTTCCACAAGAGAAGAGTTTATTAAGTAAAAACATAGTCAACCACCTAAAAGACTCGAACTAACAGCACAAGGTCCTAATACTCAGTCAGATTGTTGAAACAGTAAGTTGCCAAGATATACCATCCAGCAACAAGAAGAAAAAAGCTTAATATACCAATCAGAAACTGCCAACCCACCATTAAAAGTCCAAAGCAAACCATGACAATGAAAGGCATAAATGATCTTAAGATTGACAAGCTATTAACCCACTGCCCCTTGGACAGTACAAGAACTCCAACATTAACCATGTTCCAATTCATTGTTCCTCCATAGGATAGCCGGTTCAGGCAATTAGCGACAAATGAGTGGTCGTTGCAAGTGAAAGGATTGAAATTTCTATGCTCAAAGCTGCACATAGAAGAGTGAAGAGCATCATCCCAACTTACTGCTGTCCCAAATTCCGCGTGTTGATAACCCTGCTTGCATGTGTGTCCAGCAAGGTTGGGAGGAAAACAGCACTGTTTAAGCATAAACAAAGTTGATAAAGAAAGTTACCAAAACCTATTTGTAGAGAAAAGTCATTGAAGGTCGCGGCGGAGCCACCTTTAACCAAGGGGTGCGAATTGACACCCTTCGCTGGAAAATAACACTACGTAGCTAGGTAAAAAGATTTTTTTTTTAAATGTAAAAATACTATATGTCGACTTCCCTTGACTTCTTCGTGTGTTTAATTGTTTATATTTTGACTCTCCTTACTGAAAATTCTGGCTCCGCCACTGGTTTAAAGGATCTACTGCAAGTGCCTATTTAACTTTTCTTGCTTCTTTCTTTTTAGGGGGATGGGTGGGACTTTGCAATGGATGAAAGCAGTCATGGATACATACCTGCCGTCTATCTAACTGATAGTATCTGGCTACAGCTCCATATGAGAGATTACCAACATTAATCATGTTGGATCCAGAAAAATCTACAACAGTACCATCCTCCCTGCATATGCCAACATGTCCGACGAAAGGTGCAAGCCAAGAAACCACAGGGAGAGGAGCCCAAACAACGCAACAAGGGAACTTTTCTTTCTTTGGATCAATTTCGTCTAGTGGCCACAAGTCATGCTGCATTATTTGCAAAGCATTATCCCTTTCAACCACATACCTAGGATTTACATCCATCATAGAAAATCTTCCTGGAAACATATAGCTATGTACAATTTTGTCGTTCCTAGCATTTCAAACTCAGATGACAGCTGCTCGCATTATGGCTACACTGAAATTTCTCATTAACCCAGATGAATGAGATTCCCTGTCAAATACTTTATCAAAGAATGAGATTCCCTGACAAATAGAAAAAGGAAGAGCTTCTCAGTACACCCTCTAGGCAAAGACTGGACCTATATCCTCACACTAAAGTTTGAACAGGGGTCACAATTAAAAATGGAGTCTCAGCCATTACAGTTCAGAAAAAGAATGATGAGTCAAGAAACAGTCCTAAGATAAATATTACATAGCAGTTCCAACTTAGGAGCACAGCCACCTCTTACAGTCTAAAATAAGCCAGAATAAGAGGAACTACAAGAAGCAGGATCTTCTATTCTTGACGTATACATAAATCTATATGCAAATACAGGAAAGATACATTAAGTAATCTCAGGTATCACATCCGATCGATCATTCCTTGAGTATAAATCTGACAGAAACAACAGTTAAATATCAAATGATTCAGAAAGCTTCTAAAGACACTTTATTCTGTGTTTCAACGCCCTTTAATTTCAATGTAGAATGACTTAATTACAGAGATAAAATGGGTCCAATTGACCACAATGCTTCACAATAACATATAAGGAGACACGAGAAGAAATAGTCATTGGAACACTGAGGAGGTAGCGTAGGCTGATCGAAATGATTGCTACAAGGTTAATGTACCTAATAAATATTGCTGAGGCAAACAACTTCCCACCCACCTATATCCTATCAGTTTCAACCAGCAATCAAGCCCTCTATAATTCATATCTCATAATCTTCCTACTATAATAACCATAAAAGGTGGCTTTTACAAGCACTGAAAATGTAGAGAACAATAGCACCAGCATTTCTTAAACACCTTGAAAGTAACATAAAGTTGTAGCTTGAAGTCCCCAGTTGGTAGTCAATATTAATATATTATCACAAAATTAACTAAACTAGCAAGATGTTCAGAGTCCCCTTTGTGCATCAATGATGCATCAGATATTTTATATTGAATCTAGTAGGATGTTTCGTCTTCTTGAGCTGAGGGTCTCTCGAAACAGCCTCTCTATCCCTCCGGGGTAGGGGTAAGGTCTGCATACATTCTACCTCCCCAGACTCCACTTGTGAGATTTTACTGGGTTGTTGTTGTTGTTGTAGGATGTTTTGTATGGACTGTAATATTTACTGTTAGTTAACAAAAAGGAAAATTTGAACCAAAAAAAAATGATGGATCAGATAAGAAACACTTGGAGTTACGGCAATTAAAACTCCAGGCACTGGCACTAGCACGGTTCCTTAACCCTTTTTATGTCACAATGAAAAATAATAATTTATGTACTAGAAGTTAACACACTTATTATTTGGTCTGTCGACAGAAGCTTGAGCTGAAACCTATCAATGAAATAGAAAGATTATTGAGCTTAGAATTTTTGTTTCATATCAAATACCAGTAGTTTATCAAACCGAAAAAAGGAAAGAAAAAAAAATCAAATATAGTATGTCACATGAAAGTAACCTCTCTAGTAAAGAAAGTTTCTGATGGAAGTAGCTTGCCGGTAGGTTTTGAATTAACTCAAGAAATGCCAACCCCCAAAGAAAAGGGGGAAAAGGGCTAAGCATTTAAATTTCAGGCTAGGTAACTCATGCACCATGCTTATTCAAAAATGAAGCAACCAAGGAGAATAAACATTTGACTCACTTGGCTTAAATCTCGAGTGAAAAGGAAATGACTTGTGTCACAGATAGGGAAGTGGGTAAGATGATATTTCTATAATGCGCAATATCTAAGGGGAAGAAGAAGATGTAGAAGTTCTAACTTACGGCACCTGCTGATCATGAATGAAATTTACCCTTATTAAAAAAAAAATAGAGAGAAAAAATGGTAGTCATATTGAGTAACGTTCCTTTTTTTCAATGATATAGTAGTGGATAAGTTAATGTTCACTACATTTTCTTTACCAAATACAAGATACATTTACATATTGGCGTGACTTACACAACAGAAAATAGAGGGATGAATGTGAATAACGGGCAGCCCGGTGCATTAAGCTCCCGCTATGCGCAGGTCGAGGGAAGGGCCGGACCACAAGGGTCTATTGTATGCGGCCTTACCCTGCATGAATGTGAATGATATCTATAAATTACGTATTTATTGCATGGCTGGACACATTCATTATGTCTGCACCTATCAATGCCCTGTTTGACTTCCTAACACAAGCTCATAGTGATGAAACTACTTCTGCCTGAAGGCTAATATGGAAAAATCAACATTGACGAAATACTATATTCATAACAGTTAACAATTACTCTACCATATAGTACCTAGTTGCCCGGAAGAACAATAGCAGCTCTTTATCTAAAATAAATAAATAAAAGAGTACTGTAGTCAGCAATTAAGGCCACCAAACAACCTAAAGAAAAGCAGTGACAGAAGTCTGATATTTTCTGGAAGCAATAGGCCGGCAATCACTGGGAAGAAAAAAGACCGACAATTGCCAGAACAGCTAACCAAAAGAAATGTGGTCACATAAATCAGACATTTACCGAGATAATTATTAGAATATCGGTCAAACCAATATTAGTAGGGTGATAGATAAAGATGAACATATTAAGATTATCTCCATACTCGATTTCATTTCATCACGTTTGGGTTAAAATCTTGCCATTTAAGTAAAGATCATCTTATGAAATTTAGCCAAAATGGAAAAATCTTATCTATTTTGGATCTTCCAGAAACTATTGAAAAATAAAAGGTTAATACAAAAGATACTTTTCAAAATGGTTTATCTCTCATAATTACAAGAAGCTATGCTAATTATATATTTAAAAATGGGGTGATAGGGGAATTACATGGCTTATGGACCGGTGAATATGTTAAAGTTGAGGAGTTCTTATAGAAAATGTATGACACCTCAATAAGAAAGGAAGGAACGGACAAGATGATATGGAGGGTGTCGAGAGAATAATTATTTCAATGGAATCATACTACATAGGGCTACTGGAACACAGTTTGGTTCTTTTGGGGTATCGTCGATGGTTGTTTTTGAACTCCATCCCTACTACAAAATCGGACGTCGGAGTTTCTTCTCATCCCGCTCCTCACAAACAAAAAGATCCAAAAACTGTTAATTTGAATTAAAATAGTATAGTAAATCTTAAGATCTATACATATTTAGTGAGATCGAAACTGGGATTCTTTGAGAAACATAAGGGAAGGCGGCAAATCATTATGATTTGGCATTACTTATGTAGAGACATGGCGAAGATAGTGATCACCAAATGTTGCATTGTAGTCTCATATCACAATTATGACAATATGTGTTGTCACGATAAAGACGGACATATAAAGATTATCTCCAAAATTCGTTCCCCTTCACCGTCTCTGGTTTTAGGGAGAAAAAAATCAACCCATTTTAGGTAAAGATCATGTCATGAAATTGAGCTAACATGGAAAAGATTTCCATCCTATTTTTTTCAATATTCAACATTAGTGGAAAGGAAAGGAAGTACAAGATATGCGCTTTTGCAAAATGGTTAATTTCTCCTACTTATAGAGAAACTATGATGGCTAATCATTTAAGAAGGTATAGTAGTAAAGTATACGAGACATAAGTTTCACGAGGATGCTATCGCGTTGTTGCTTAAAGTCATGAAGCAACGTGAAGCTAGGGATTATCATGTCAGGGGTTGAGCCATGTGCTTCAAATACTGAAGCACAAAGTGATTAAAACAAAGACCTCGCCTTCGATGGCTAATCATTTAAGACGGTATAGTAGTAAAGTATACAAGACATAAGTTTCACGAGGACGCTATCACATTGTTGCTTAAAGTAATGAAGCAACATGAAGCTAGGGATTATCATCTCAAGGGTTAAGCCATGTGCTTCAAATACTGACGCACAAAGTGATTAAAATAAACGCCTCGCCTTTGAACATCAACTTCGAGGAGTTGGATTATTTTTTGCACTTATTGAATATTGCATGTTAAAACTAGTTATTTTATTTGCAATTTGATATAATTGGTATGTTTAGTTTTCCATAATTTGTGCACTTCACTTCAAAGAATTGTGCACTTTTTTGAGATGGAAAGAAGCGTTCACTTTATTTCTCGTTTTTCACTTCACGCCCCATAGACCTTGTCATTTTTGCACTTTTCACTTTTAAAAACACTAGGAATAAATAAGGTTAAGAAGATTCTATAGAAAATATATGACACCTCAATAGAGAGGGGACGGATTGACAAGATGATATGTAGGGTGCCTAGGGATAATCATTCACGGTTGCAACAATAGTACATGGAGCCATTAAAAGGGGGAAAAAGGGAGGTGCTGAAAAATATTTTGAATACCATAATACCAAAGAAAGTAGCTTTTTTCCTTGTTGATAACGTGGAATGAGATACAGCGGCTAACCTAAGGGAAGGCGACAAATTGTTTGGTATTACTTGTGTGGAAAACATCGAGAAGATATTATGCACCCAATATTGCATTGTAGTCTCATATCATCATAGAACCTTGTGTTGGGTGATAGAGCAAGACAAGCATAGCGCAAACCTATCATTAGATTATCTCGGGAACCAGTTCCCTATGGTTGGTCTATAAAAGAAAAGGCCTATTCATTTTAGTTAAAGATCTTGTAAGAAATTTGGTGACATGGAAAATGAACTCTTTATCGTTTTTGGATTTTTCAACGATAATGGAAATAAAAAGCTTCGTACTAAATGGTTAATGACTCCTTACGGTAGAGAAACTATGGTGGCTAATTATTTACAAAAAGGATGATAGCGAATTGCAGGGGTTTTAAGTTTCACGAGGGGCGTTCAAGATTGGAAAAAAGGATAATGAAGAGTTCCTATATAAAATACTCCCCTGTTCCAAAAAGAGTGGTACTATTTTCTTATTAGTCCATTTAAAACATAATGACACCCCTTAAATTTGAAAACAATTTAACTTGAATTTTTCATTTCACGCTTAATAAAAAGCTTTTATAGCCACACAAACAATATGGCATGTTTAAGACCATAAGTTCAAAAGTCTTATCCACACAAATGTTATGGCATATTTAAGACCACAAGTTTCAAAAGTCTTCACTTCTTTCTTAAACTTCGTGCTCAATCAAACTACACCATAAATTGAAACAGATGGATTATGTGATACTTCAATAGGGAGGAAATGCGATAGACAAGATAATACGGAGGGTGGCTACATGGAAATCATTCGCGGTGAGACTATGCTACATACATCTATTAGAAGGGGCAAAGAGGGAAGCCTGGAAGAATATTAGCAATACTAGACTACCAAGAAAATAGTTTCTTCTCCCTACTGGTAATTAGGGATGCTAATTTCCTTGCTGGTAATGAGGGACGCTACGGTAACAGCTACTAACTTAAGGTAAGGCAACAATCGCTAAGAGTTGGTGTTGTCTATGTAAACATGGAAAAGATGCAAAACACCCTCTAATGCACTGCAGTCTCATATCAACTCATGCAAACCTAGCATACTTCTTTTTTTATATATCGGTGGTGTCTGAACACCTTGCACATACTTGACTAATCCATTGAGTAGCTGTCCAGTACACAAGCATAGATTGCCCCAGATAACCGTGCCCACCATCGTTGGAGGAATGGCACATCAAGCGTTGTATCTGGGATTGGAACTTGAAATCTCCAAATTGTTACTCTTGTGCCTCATCCACATCGAGACCTCTGTGCTTCCTGTTTAATATGATACTGGTGTTTCCTAGAAGATGAGATGAAGTACTACCAATCTGGGGTTACAGAAGATTGACAAAAAAAGAAAGGCAGCTTGGCGAACTACACCATTGTGCCATTTCGGATCTATTCTTTTATCTTGGCAGGGTCTTTGGTTGGAGAAGTGTGTATATTTGGGATCGAAAGAAATAGAAGATTGTTCAAAGCAGTAAGAATGATACAAAAATATTAAAACTTATTTTTGTTTCAGCTGTTGGTGTAAGAGAGAATTCCTTGTTGTTTAGATAGTTCGGTTAACCTATAGATGAAAGTGGTTAAGACGCAAACCCAATTTAAACATCACTTTATATCATCTTGGTGTGTCAATGAAATACTTATGTTTCTCAGAAGATATAGATATAAATGTTTCACTAAAATTTTCTCTAACCTATACTACATCTCCAAAAAGTTAAGTTGTAACAAGTATAAGTGCACCCTAGACAAAAGCATCTACCTAAGATTCGTGTACCTCCACTAATCACCTTTTTTCAGTTTCCCAGTAGGAAAAAGGTAATAGGTTAGCATCAGTCTGCTTTGATAATTGAAGGCAACAAGAAGAAATATGAAGATGAAACACATTACAGATAACTATGTTTGGAATCCAACTTTCACTATCCATAATTAAAATCATGAAGTATAAAGAGTCAATGATTACACAGATCCTTCTTGTTGAATTACTACAAGCAATTTCGTTGTACTTCTTTTGTAAATTCAAATGACTTCAACATCTGCTGGCAGATTATAAATATCAAGTTATCCAAACACCCTTCTCAGTAAAGGACAAAGAAAAGAGGAAAGTGCTTTTGAGCAGAGACCTGCTGAAAACAGTGAAACAGATCTCCCTAGCTCGTGTAGTTCTCAAAGTAGCTGCAGAAATCCTTCATGCCAATTTCATTGAAGAATAAGAGAAAGAACTAGCAAGGGAGGGTGGTCAATCAAAGGCATGAGCACCAGTGCTCCCGCAACATTAGATTCTAACAAGAGACTACCAGAAAGAAAAGTCAAGACATTTTTTGAAACATCTAAAATACTAAAGAAGCAGAACTTACAGACAATTGTATTAAAGGCTAATTTAATCTATTGTCCAAGGCTAATCTATTGTCCAAGTCTTTCACTAATTTAGAGAAATGAGTGACATCTGCAAACTAGGATACTGTAACCTGATTCAAGAAAATGAGTTCACTCCCTTGAGTCCTTCCTAAGGTTACCAAGGACAAAATATATTCGAGAAATTGAATTGACAGGACCTAGATTCCAGGGTAAAAATGCATATGCATTTGCAGTGACATAAGGCGCAAAGAAAGTATAGATCAATTATCGACCTTATTGTATCTTCTCGGCAAACCAAGATGCAAACCAAGATGTGTTCTTGAGAATTCCAAAGTCACCTATGTACAGAAAAACCAACACCCAGATAACAAAATTTGACAAAAGTAAGGATTTAAATGTATAAATGTAAGTGCTTTGAGTAACGAAATTAATAAATGAAAATAGGGAAAGATGAAAGAGCCTTGGAACCTGCAGAGTACAACAAGCCAAGAAACCAATGAAGAGACAGAATCAGCAACCTAGATATCAACTAAGCATTACAGTTCTGAGAAAGAGGAAGACCCAACTAAGAAAGGCTAGAAAACAAGAGTGAGTACTGGTCAGATGTTGTTGTCCACTTGTCCCTTTTTTCTGTTTCTCTTTTATGTCCACTTCTTTTGGTTTACCAAGAAGAAGATGACCGTATTGTGGAGAGATGCATGAACTGAACAAAAACATATGCATCACTTTTTGTCCATTTATATATGCCATGTGGCATTGGCTTGACTGAGAATCCTAATGTCGCAATGGACAGAGACTCAATTAGGATCATATTCCGTCTGGTTTAGACATCACCGAGCATATAAATGCAAAAACCTAGTGTATCATCAATCATATACTTTTTATCAGAAAAAACTAGATTTAATTGCTTTGCTAAATTTATACCATTACCTATTCTACATTTCTAAAAAGGTAGCCGTAATGAGTATAAAAGGCATCCAAGCTAAAATCATGTGCCTCCATCTTCACGTACTAGTATGTTTTCATGAACTACTTCTTTCAGTTTCCAAGTAGGAAAAGAAGTAATAGGTATAGATCAGGCAACAAGAAAGAAGAATCATGAAAATAAGCCCCAAAGTTTTTAATTATGTCTGATATCCAATATTTACGATCCATGATCAAATTCAGGGGGAGTGGTTCTTTTAAAGAGAGTGATTATAAGATCCTTTTCAATGCATTAGTACAAGCAATTCCATACTTTCTCTTTCGAAAAATTTCCCAAAACTTCAAAACATGGTGGCAAATTAAATCTCTTATTAGATTCTAACAAGAGACTGTCAGGAAGAAAAAGTCTACACGTCTGCTCAAACATATAAAATAGTACTAAACAAGCATAACTTGTCGACATTGTATTAAAAGCTAATTTACAATAAGTTCAAGCTATTGTCCAAGTCTTTCACTAATTTTGAGCAATGATTAACTTGGACACTGTAACCCAATTCAAGAAAATGAGTTCCCTCCTTTGAGTCTTCCCTAAGGTAGCCAAGGACCAAAAAAAAAATTAAGAAATTGGCTTTACAGAACCTACATTCAGTAACATAAGGTGCAAAAAAAAACTACAGTAAAGATAGATTTTTTTTATCTAATGTGTCTTCTGGGCAACCCAAGATGCAATCTTTAGAATTCGAGTCACCTATGTACAGAAAATAAGCCAAGAGCCAGATAAGAGAAAGAAATGTAAGTACATTTGAGCAACTAAAATTGATAAATTAAAAAAAAGGGGAAAGATGAAGAGCCATGAACCTACAGCGGATAATAAGTCAAGTGAGAAGCACAATCAGCAACTTAGGTATCAATGAAGCGGTTACGGTTCTGAGAAAGAGGAAGACCAAACAAAGTAAAAACTATACTAGAAAACAAGAGTAAATGCTGGTCAAAATTGTTTTGTCCCTTTTTGCTTTCTGTTTATCTTTTATGTCCACTTCTTTTTGTTTACCAAGAAGAAGAAGACCGAAATTTGGGGAGATGCATGAACTGTTGTACTAAATAATATGTCATCATTTTTTGCTATTTATATATTTCACGCGGCGGAGGCCCGATTGAGGCGTATGATACTCATTAGTGATTTGAAGTACAATATCACCGAATCACCTCACAAAAATTAAAAAGCAAAAATATGGTTGCAAGCAATGTTCTAAGAGGACGAGCCAGAGGCAGCCGTACTAAAAATGTCCCGAGGCGACGGCGGAGACGAAAATTTTATAATGAAGTGTAAGATCAAAAAACTTTTATATTTGCATTTTAAGTACAAGTATAGAATGAACTTTTAGTATAATTTTTATAGCTATATAATGTAGATGAAATCGGTGATGCTTTGGTAATAAGTATTCACTTGTGTTTATTATCTATATCTATATCTATATTTATCTATATTATTATAAAAGCATAAATATTTCTCGTTAAAATATTAAACGATTAAAATATCCTTAAGATATCAATCAACTTTTATATTCTTTTTATATAACTTATGTGTTCAAAATTAATGTCCAAAAACGTAAAAGTATGTCTTTGGTCATAGAGTCTCAATCTTGTGTAAACTAAACTATCCGTATATTCCTTCAGTTGGTTATTTAGACAAGGAGACTAAAAAATCCCTATTTTAGTGCACTTGGGAATATAAATCCTATATAGTGTAGAAGACCAATTCCGAAGACGTGGCTTAAATATTTGTTTATACACTTGAATTTTCAAGGAACTAAGCGTACATCATCTTTTCCCACAGCTGCGATGCCATTGAAACTTTTCTTCAAACTCAAATGATTGATTCTTTTTGGTACTAATAATCTCAATGTTTGAAGGATTTCTGTCACATTAATGGCTTTATAAAAAAAGGCTCGTGTTTAGATTCAACTGAATAAAGGTAATATATACACTTTTTTTTGGGGCAATTTTTGTATCACTCAGGTATTTACCCTGAGCAATCTTTTATTAAATTAATTATAAGTTTTGTCGATACTTCAAATTATGCGGTCATTGATTTTTGCAATCTGTTTACCCTTAACTATGGGTAACAATTAAATTTGTACGTGGTATTAAGGATATGTGACTTGGCATGATACAATTAAAGAATGAATGATAAATAAATGCTAAATTAAATAAGTAAAAGAGTAAGCAAACAACCAAAGTTGAATAATTCAGCCGTATTTGATGAAGAAAACAGTCAAAAATATGCTAACTTTGTAGGAGGGGAAAAGAATTCCATACAAGGTAAAAGACTTATTTACAAGGTAAGAAATCCCTAAAATCACTGGGCTCAACATCTTTGCTGATTTGGGCCGTGATTTCCGCCGAGATGTTTATAAGTCAGGAGATTCCCGGCCCTTCCGTTACACAAATCTGATATTTTTATCATAAGATATTTTACCCGGATCGGTCTCGATAATCTCATCTCGAACGCCTTGGCTTCGAGTTTCGTTCTGATGATGTCCAACCACGGACTCCCCTTTTCGATATGCCGGTCCCGACTTACAGGAGGGCGATCTCAATTGATGCCGACCTTCAAAACCCAAAATCGGTGCTCTCTATGCAATCAATCATATTCGACCCCATACAGAATCCTCAAAGATAGCATCATGGTAATTTTTTTTATTCTCAATTGTTACATTATGTTATTTTAATAATATTCTACTTTTGGTTCTTGATATATGTACGTATATATCTTAGGATAAACTTTTGTACTTCAATGTGCTGTAAGGATGATATGTTAATTTGTAGACCATAAAGTGTTATTTCTTTCAATCACATACTGTAGAGACTAATTAAATAAATATAATTAGAGTTTTAATCCGAAAATTATAATCCCGAACGTCGGAGGATGAAACCTTCGGTGTTGTAATTCTGGCACCACACTTCGAGAAGGTTTGAAACGTGAGATCATTGATTGAATTTAATGGTATGTATCTTTTGGTTTGAGTTTTTTGTCCTAGGAATTTTATTCAAATTGTATTATGAGTTTAAGAGTGTTAATACTTTTTTACACTTTAGTTTAATATTTTGTTCCTAAAGCATTACGTACGAGACACGTACATAGAGACTCAATGTATGACTCTCTCTCTCTCTCTCTATATATGTATTATTATTATTATTATTATAAAAACATGAATGTTAGAACACTAAATATTGAATAACTAAAATATTCTCGAAATATTAATCGACTTTTAGGCCCTCCTAAAATTAAATTATCTCTTCAAAATAGTATTATGGTAATGTACAAAACCGTATTAAAAAGTCTTGTCTTAAAATTCAAGATACTTTAGGAGTATTCTACGTCTAATAGACACAAAATTGAACTCGAAAAGTTGTCGTAGAATTCAAAGACATTAGGTTTCTTCAACATCAAATAGGCATCTAATTAAACTAATTATTGTAGCTTAGGAGTAGGCAAATTCTAAATCGCTCAACTCTCCATGAGTATGGATTTTGTGTCTTGCCAACTGTTTGTATTGATGACTTCAAATACAGCTGCTACAGCTGCACGTTTGTTTTTTGATCATTCACATATTTTGAGTTATTTTTTCCTCCGTGATTTTGCATAAAATTTAGAGCTTGATTTAAATGGATGTTGCTTATCCATTATGATGATGGTCATAGTTAAGTCTCTGGGCAGCACAATGCTGACACTTTTTGGTGTTGAATTTGCGATCAGAATAAAGAATTAATAAGAGCATTCCTTAGGAATTACTTGATGTTACTGTATATTTTTTTTGTTTTATTAATATTGCATATTTTATGAACAGTGGACATCATCAGTACGTTCAATGACAAAGATCCTTTTGGACGATGTTCTCTAAATTCAATACGTGTATTGTTGTGTTATAGCTAGACTCACCAACTGATTATTTCAACAATTAACATCATTATTAAATCTTTTCTTCACAATGTATTAAATCTATTCATTCACAATGTATTTTTATAATAAATCAAAGTTAGGCTATATTTTTTTCAGGTATTATTGTGTATGAAGTGAAATATGACACACAGTGCGGATTATCGAATCTTTGGCTTTATCACATCGGAGTTGAAGATATGTATTTTCTTTAATACGTTTTCATGTATATTACCTTCTAGATTATACTTGCTATAGTTATAATTTCAGTTAGTTTATGTCACGACTCAATTTAGCATTGTGACCGGCGTTTAGGAGCAAGTGCTCCCAAGTAAGCCTCATCGAAAATTTTACAGAAAATTGGACAGAGTTTCCCCTGTTTTTGGACCATGCCAAAAACTTTCATGTCTCAAATCAACAACCAAACATCCTAATATTATACCAAACAATTGACAACTTGTCAATTAACCAATACAAGTCTCCACCATAACTAACCACCAACTAACCACAAGAAATACTAATTTATCTCCAACTTTGATAAATGAGAACGATATTCAACATAAGACTATAATAACGAAAGAATACGCATGACACTAAAATAATGACTATGGAGCGACTCTAAGAGTTCAATGAAAAGACCATAATAATAAGTAAAATCTCTGCCCACGCGAACAAGTGCGAGGCTCACCGAGAAATATCAACCTGTGCGCTCTAATTAACGAGATCCTCGCCTGCGTCAACCGCTGTATCTGTAAAAAATTTAGCAGGGAATGAGTCGCTAGCTCAGTGAGTAATAACACTTAACCACAACCGTTTTTATTTGGGGAAAAGTCAGAAACATGCTAGTATCTCAAAGAGAAAATAACATAAAAATGCCCGTTCAGAAACAATAAATAATTTTCAGTCTCATCACGCTTTTCTTGTAGTAAAATATAATTAACAATTCAGTAATAAGCTCGGTAATCACTGTATAATATCAGTATTCACATTTTGGGAGGTTTTAATGAACGGATCATGTAATCGGTATAACTGTGGACTTCTTTACCAGAAGTCATATATAACGGTAGTCCCTACTCGAGCGAAATCGGCAACGGTATGCTAGCTCTACCTTCCCACTAGCGAGGGCTATAACGGTAATCAACAATTACAAGGTGCACCAGGTCTAACGAACCCGCCGTTAGCTACGGGATCCTTCAATGTCTACTCCCATTTATACTTGTCTCTGTAATCCATATATACTCGTAGAAACTATTTAAAAACAATATAGGGCATTTCAGTTCTTATCAAATCATATAATTTCCTTTCGATAACAGTAAATCCAAGTAACGGTAAAACAGATCTAGTGACAACGAAAATATTTAAAATTACGGTACTCATCTCAAATAACTATTTTGGTTTCGTATCGAGTAAAAGACTTGTCCCACATGCAACTCAAAATAATTGGTAACATATTCATATTAAAAATCATGTGTAAATCATGCAAGTTATGAAAACACAAATTGCGGTAAAATTACTACTCACATTACTCGTGTCGAAATACCAACCTCGAACAATCGTACAAATTGTTTAGATCAATCTGAACCATGGTGAATTGGAAGATTTCTTCTTCCTCGGGTCGAGTACCTCAGACCCAGATACGCTGCTTATACAAATTCTCATTTACATACAAACTGCTCAAAATCTCCCTCTCCTTTGAAAGGGATCAAATCCAGCAAATCTGTACATGACTTCAACTCCATAAGCTTGATAAGGCTGGTCATTGTATTTCAATGCATCAAGCTGGTGGCGAACTGCTTCATCTGCAACTTAATCTTAGACCAAATGGCTTTTTCCTACGGGACTCAAGCCAATCAGCAGAGAGAAAGTCAGGGACATCGGCAGGAGCAGAGATACGAGGCGCTAAAGGCTTAGATGATCCGAAAGGTTTGGCGAACATAGACAGAGACTGGGCAGATGAAACAGAGGAGCTAAACGACATCGTATGCTTCTCTTCGTCTTCAACTCCGTTAGGTATCATATTGGATTGTTCCTTGCAAATTTGGGGGACCTTCGTGTTTGATTTCTTGCTGCTGCAACTGCTAGTGTTTGGAGTGGTAGTGAAATTCCAAGTTGATTGGAACTCTGTTTAAAATCCTTTTTCCCCTTTCCTTTTTTCGCTTTTCTTTTAGTTCAAGTGAGCTTTGCCCTTTGTTTTAGTTTGACTAGGTTTTTTTCTTTTTGTTTTATTTTATTTTATTAGTTTAATTTATTCCTTTTTTTTTTTTTTTTGGACTTAAATTATTTTCTAAATGTCCAATATATCCTCACTTAAAATATTGGGGTATTACATCCTCCCCACCTTATGAAATTCGGCCCTCGAATTTAACTCAAGTACGTACCTGTAAACTAAAATAAATGAGGATACTTGACTCGCATAGCATCTTCTATTTCCCATGTAGCTTCTTCAACAGTATGATTTCTACATAAGTCTTTCACGAACATAATTTCTTTTGACCATAGTTTTCTTATCTATCTATCAACAATTGTCATCGGCTCTTCCTCGTAAGACAACTTCTCATTAAGCGATATAGTTGGTGCTTCCAGCACCTGAGATGAGTTTGATATATATTTTCTTAGCATTGTGACATGAAACACTGGGTGAAAAAAGATAACTCAGGAGGAAGTGCCAAACGATAAGCCACCGCTCCCACTCGGCCTAGTATCTCATACGGTCCTATAAACCTGGGGCTCAACTTGCCTCTTTTCCCAAACCGCATCACAACTTTCATAGGGGAGACTCGTAGGAACACTTTGTCCCTAATTGTGAACACTAAATCTCTTCTTCTCTTATCAGCATAAGACTTTTGTCTACTTTGAGCTACAAGCAGTCTCTGTCTGATCAACTGGACCTTGTCCATAGCTTCTTGTACTAGGTCGGGTCCCAATAAGTTAGTCTTACCAACTTCAAACCATCCGATAGGAGAACGACATCTTCTACCATACAATGCTACGTATGGTGCCATTCGAATACTGGACTGGAAGCTATTGTTGTAAGCAAATTCAGCTAATGGTAGATAAGTGTACCAACTACCTCCAAACTCAAGAGTGCAAGCTCTCAACATATCCTCCAAGATCTGAATAGTACGTTCAAACTGCCCGTCTGTCTGTGGATGAAATGCAGTATTAAGATTTACTCGTGCACCCAATGCTTCTTGAAAAGATTTCCAAAAGCGTGAAGTGAACTGTGATCCTCTATCAGAGATGATGGATACTGGAACTCCGTGAAGTCGGACAATTTTGTTCATAAATATCTGGGCATACCTGACTCCACCATATGTAGTCTTCACCGGCAAAAAGTGTGCTGATTTCGTCAGTCGGTCTACAGTCACCCATACCGAGTCATAACCTCTAAGGATTCGTGGTAGCCCAGTGACAAAATCCATAGTAATTCTTTCCCATTTCCACTATGGAATCTCAATTTGTTGTAGTAGTCCTGCGGGTCGTTGATGCTCAGCCTTGACCTACTGACAAGTCAAACAACTAGAAATAAAGTTAGCAACATCTTTCTTCATACCTTCCCACCAATAAAATTGCTTCAGGTCATGGTACATTTTTGTGGATCCAGGATGTATAGTGTATTTAGTGTTGTGAGCTTCTTTAAGAATAGCATGTCTCAACCCATCTACGTTTGCTACACATAGCCTGTCACCCATTCGAAAAACACCATCACTTTCAACAATCATATCCTTGCTTTTACCAGCTAAGACCTCATCTCTGTATTTACATAATCATTCATCCTCATATTGGGTGGCCTTAATGCGCTCAACTAATGAAGACTTAGCCTGAGCATAAGCCAATAATGCCTCTGAATTTCCGACACTAAATCTGATACCTGTATCTTCTAGTCTCTGAATATCTTTGGCTAAAAGTCTCTTTGCAGGGGCTATATATGCCAAACTCCCCATAGATTTTCTACTCAATGCATCAGCCACCACATTGGCTTTTCCAGGATGATACAAAATAGAACAATCATAGTCTTTGAGTAGTTCCATCCAACGACGCTGCCGAAGATTTAGATCTCTCTGCTGAAAGATATACTTCAGACTTTTATGGTCAGTATAAATCCCACAAGTCTCGACATATAGTTAATGCCTCCAAATTTTTAATGCAAATACCACTGCAGCCATCTCCAATTCATGTGTAGGATAGTTTTGCTCGTGCTTTTTCAATTGTCTCAAAGCATATGCTATAACACGACCATTTTGCATGAGAACGCATCCTAATCCCACTCTCGAGGCGTCGCAGAATACTGTAAATCCTCCAGGACCTGATGGTAAGACTAATACTGGTGCAGTTGTCAGACACGTTTTGAGTTTCTGAAAGCTTTGCTCACATTCCTCCATCCACTGAAACTTTGCATTTTTCTGTGTTAGCTTGGTCAGCGGCGACGCTATTCTGGAAAAATCCTGCACAAAACGCCTGTAATAGCTTGCTAAGCCTAAAAAGTTGGGAATCTCCGTAGGAGAAGTAGGTCTGGGCCATTTCTGCACAGCTTCGGTCTTCTTAAGATCTACCATAATTCCATCTTTAGATACAACATGCCCCAAATTCAACTGCCTGTAGTCAATGTACATTATCAGTAATCCGTCTTTCTTCTTTACGAATAGTACCGGTGCACCCCATGGTGATACACTAGGTCTAATAAAACCTTATCTAACAAATCTTGTAACTGTTGTTTTAGCTCCCTCAACTCTGCTGGTGCCATTCGATATGGGGGTATCGGTATGGGCTGTGTGTCAGGTAGCAAATCAATACCAAAGTCTATTTCTCGTACTGGAGGCAATCCTGGTAAATCCTCAGGAATACATTAGAGAATCTATCATTATGATATTTTTTTTTTCTCAAACTAAGTGTTTTTGCTTTTTAACCATTAAGCCTTCAAAATATATACTTTGCTCATCTCTAAAACCTATAATCCCCTTTTTGGACAAAACTAGCTTTTAAAGTTCATCAAACTTAATAATCTTTCCATAATAATCTTGGGTAGCTTGGTAAGAAGATAATTGATCCATACCCATCAGTACGTTAGAGTCAACCATATCAAGTACAACTTGATTAGCTAGGGTTTCTTTCTCTTAACTTGAATCTTAAAAGCTTTAAACACATGTCTAACTACTATAGATTTTTCGCATAAGTAGTAACCCAAAAAGGATCGCTTAATATCTCAAAATGTCCTTGATTTTTAGATCTTCGACTCATATTAAAATCCATATTAAATGATATTCTAATCTCGATCTTCTTATGTGAGTTCTTACACGCTTATCATGTCCAACTTTTCAATCTTTCTGGTAAGTGCAACTGCTACAGAATAGGTTTAAGTCTTCATATATGCAGTTACTACCTTGTGTAAACAATTAACCAACCTTTCAACAAGCCTCTAAACTTAATACGTTACTTGCATATCCAGCTGAGAAAGTTTAGTGTTATATGTAAGTATATAAATCGTCTAAATCAATTTCTTAAATGATCTAGCAGGAAAATTCACACCAGAAACTGTCAAGAAGGAAGCGATTCATAAACATGTTAGTGATATTATTCCCAAATTAGTTGTGTTTCTCTTGTTGGCATCCCTAAGAGTACAGTAGCATTTCATGTATTCGCCATGTTCTCTAGTCTAAAAGTTTCCTGTTCCATAGGCCTCTTCATGAAATATCCTATAGCTCATAACGTGATAAGTATTTTACTAAAACCTCTAAGGATCCTTTGAACTATCAGAAATAGTAAGCTTAGTAGTTTCAACTTTAGGAACTTTGTTAAGAATATTTTGTTGTTCCCTATAATCTTCTAGGTGCATGAGGACTTTAGAGCCCCTATTCTGTTGCTCATTCTTCTTGCGTTTATCATATATCCATAAAAATCTCAACAAAAAAAATAATTTCTTCTTCATAGAGATAAGTACCTTTTTGTGATAGCATTCCTCTATCGCTGTAGTGGTAGACTAGTATAAATTTTCGAAATGAACTCTATTACGCATCTTACCAAGAAGCACCTCATATGGCACAATGAACCTTTCACTGGTCTTGTATACTACTTATGTAGCATTTCTTTCCTCTGAGATGGTTGCATGTCCATTGGCGAAATTTGACGTCTTTGAAGTTTGAACCTCTAGACAAATTCTATTATAAGATAATTGGTCCGAGCCATACACGAATAGGATAAGTAACGACAGATTCAATTATTTGGCCCTAATCGTCACACGTAAGGAGGAATAAGAAAGAAAGACAAGACACATCCTATCACGCATTCGCAGAATCACGATTATGGGAATGGCCGGCTACATAACCATAATTGAGATTCTACTACCGACATGTGCTCCATTAGTCATAAGCATAACCTAGAGCTGTGATAGCAACTTTGTCACGACCCAATTTAGGATTGTGACCGGCGCTTAGGAGCAAGTGCTCCCAAGTAAGCCTCATCGAAAATTTTACAGAAAATTGGACAGAGTTTTCCTTGTTTTTGGACCATCCCAAAAACTTTTCTGTCTCAAATCAACAACCAAACATCCTAATATTATACCAAACAATTGACAACTTGTCAATTAACCAATACAAGTCTCCACCATAACTAAACCACCAATTAACCAATAGAAATACTAATTTATCTCCAACTTTGATAAATGAGAACGATATTCAACATAAGATTATAATAACGAAAGAATACGCATGACACTAAAATAATGACGATGGAGCGACTCTAAGAGTTCAATGAAAAGATCATAATAATAAGTAAAATCTCTGCCCACGCGAACAAGTGCGAGACACCGAGAAATATCAACCTGTGCTCTCTAATTAACGAGATCGTCGCCTGCGTCAACCGCTGTCTCTGTAAAAAATTTAGCGGGGTGAGTCGCTAGCTCAGTGAGTAATAACACTTAACCACAATCATTTTTTTTTGGGACAAGCAGAAATATGCTAGTATCTCAAAGAGAAAATAACATAAAAATGCCCGTTCAGAAACAATAAATAATTTTCAGTATCATCACGATTTTCTTGTAGCAAAATATAATTAACAATTCAGTAATAAGCTCGGTAACCACTGTATAATATCAGTATTCACATTTTGGGAGGTTTCAATGAACGGATAATGTAATCAGTATAACTGTGGACTTCTTTACCAGAAGTCATATATAACGGTAGTCCCTACTCGAGCGAAATCGGTAACGGTATGCTAGTTCTACCTTCCCACTAGCGAGGGCTATAACAGTAATCAGTAATTACAAGGTGCACCAGTTCTAACGAACCCGCCGTTAGGTACGGGATCCTTCAATGTCTACTCTCATTTATACTTGTCTCTGTAATCCGTATATACTCGTAGAAACTATTTTAAAACAATATAGGGCATTTCAGTTCTTATTAAATCATATAATTTCCTTTAGATAACAGTAAATTCAAGTAACGGTAAAACAGATCTAGTGACAACGAAAATATTTAAAATCACAGTACTCATCTCAAATAACTATTTCGGTTTCGTATCGAGTAAAAGACTTGTCCCACATGCAACTCAAAATAATCGGTAACATATTCATATTAAAAATCATGTGTAAATCATGTAAGTTATGAAAACACAAATTGCGGTAAGATTACTACTCACAGTACTCGTGTCGAAATAACAAGCGCGCCACCTCGAACAATTGTACAAATTGTTTAGATCAATCTGAACCATGGTGAGTTGGAAGATTTCTTCTTCCTCGGGTCGAGTACCTCGGACCCAGATACGCTGCTTATACAAATTCTCATTTACATGCAAACTGCTCAAAATCTCCCTCTCCTTTGAAAGGGATCAAATCCAGCAAATCTGCACATGACTTCAACTCCATAAGCTTGATAAGGCTGTTCATTGTATTTCAATGCATCAAGCTGGTGGCGAACTGCTTCATCTGCAACTTAATCTCAGACCAAATGGCTTTTTCCTACGGGACTCAAGCCAATCAGCAGAGAGAAAGTCAGGGACATCGGCAGAAGCAGAGATACGAGGCGCTAAAGGCTTAGATGATCCGAAAGGTTTGGCGAACATAGACAGAGACTGGGCAGATGAAACAGAGGAGCTAAACGACATCATATGCTTCTCTTCGTCTTCAACTCCGTTAGGTATCATATTGGATTGTTCCTTGCAAATTTGGGGGACCTTCGTGTTTGATTTTTTGTTGCTGCAACTGCTAGTGTTTGGAGTGGTCGTGACATTGGAAGTTGATTGGAACTCTGTTAAAGGTTAAAATCCTTTTTCCCCTTTCCTTTTTTCGCTTTTCTTTTAGTTCCAGTAGGCTTTGCCCTTTGTTTTAGTTTGACTAGATTTTCTTCTTTTTGTTTTATTTTATTTTATTAGTTTAATTTGTTCCTTTATTTTCTTTTTTTTTTTGTTTTGGACTTAAATTATTTTTTAAATGTCCAATATATCCTCACTTAAAATATTTGGGTATTATAGTTTAGGTGATAGAATTTCATATTTATTTTCGTTGCTAAAACTAATATGCCCTTGTTAATTTTCTTGATTGGTAATGCCTTTTGTAGTTCTTCATGCTTCCTTGTGATGAACTTTTCGCCTTATTTGTATTTTGTATGACATAGAAAATTTATTTCATAAATTTGATGAGAAACTTTAGGAGCCTGCAAGAAGTTCGAGACTATACAATAATACAATATACAAAATATAAATACATGTCAATTTTTTTTCTTAATAATTTTTACTTTATAATTAGCGAAAAGTGCAACGCACGTGCATAGAGACTAGTTATTATACAAGGGAAAGCCCTAAACTAAAAAGTTAAATTACTAAAATACCCTTCTTAAAATTTAATATTTATTAGAATAAAAGCTAATTAAATTTAAGTGTCTTTTTTGAAAGGTTACGTCCTTTAGTATACAACGAAATATCCAACTTGAACTCTATTCATTCATTACTTTTAGTGAAAAAACAAAACACTGCCTTTAGTAAAAAAAAGTTATGTGTATGTATATTGTTTTTCTTAAAAAATTTCTAAATGTTTAGTAGCATCCGAGATTTGGGAGAGGTGGTGCTTTCAAGAAGTTCCTGTAAGAATGCCTTTCCATTCGGATGCTTTTTTTATTTTCATTAATAAATGATGAATAATAGTACTTCTTCTCTGATCAATGTATCAATAATTATTAAAAAATTTCTTAGACACATTTATCAGAACTTGTCACAAAGATCCAAATCTTTAAAAATAGATTAGAGTTAATACAAATTTTAGTTTAATTATTCTATTCCCAAATATCCAAATGCATATGCTCGAATTTCTATTATCAAGTTTTAATTGCATTATAAGGAATTGGATTATGTAAACATAATTTGCATATATTTTGGATTGGATCTTTTTTTAAGTATTCACAAGAGTATGTGTTAATTAGGGTAACCATTAAAAGATAGATGCACTAGGTTTATATGGATTGTGTACACATTCGGATAATTCTTTAAGTATGCATTAACAAGCTATGCCACTAGCAGACCAGAGGACAAAATGCAATAAAAACCAAAGTGAATGTACTTTTTGGTTCTCAAATTTAACTGCATTAAAGCAACGGAATAAGAAGAAGAAAGTGCTGAAATCAGGTTCTACTTTCTTTAACCATCTCTGATTTATAAAATTTGATATTAAATGATAGGATAATGGTATGATTTCATAATTATTCTGTGTCTTGCATGTATGTTATGGTTAGGAATAATTAAGGTTATTATAGTAATTATTTCTTTTACCAAATAAAATTTGATTTGTTAATATATAATTTTTTTACCACACATAAAAATATGTGAAAGATTATTTTTAAGATTGTAAGACATGAATTAAAATTGTAATAATGCTTGACAATCATCTGAGATATAAAAGTAATATATATGAAGTAATTTATTTGTGTGGATTAAATATATACTTGAAGATTGTTATAACAATTTGAGATAAAAATGCTTTAATTGGGACATAAAATATTAATGCTTTGGGCAGTATAATAGTCAACAATATGATTTAGAATTGACCATGAATATGGAACTTAAAATATTTAAGGTACGGGGATATTAGGCTAATGATTAAATATTGAAATTAGTGGCTAATATTATTTTGAAGAAATAGAAGTATAACAAAGTTAACGAAAATCTAATTTAGATTCTTCGTTTTTGCAAATATGTTGATGGCACTAAAGTTTTGTGAATCTTAAAGTGGAATAATAGAGCGGTTGTAATGCTCTCTGAATGAGATTATCTATATATATATATATATATATAAAAGAAAATGATAAGGCCGTCTTCAATAAATTTAATGGTGGATTCTAAAGTACTTGCTAAAACATGATATAGTGCAAAGTCCATATTGACTGCCGCCTCCATTACAGAAGAAGAATTCACGTTCAAACATTCCAAAGTTTCAAGGCTTGGTTAGCTAATTTTAGTTATGTATTATACAAATACTCAATATCGTCCTTCCTTTATTTTGAGCCAGTATATTAATAATTATTACATAATAAGTAGTTAACTTTATATATATATAATAAATAAATTTTAAAATATTATTTATTAGCATAAAGTACTTAAAAAGAAGGTGTCTTTTCCAAGGGTTGCAATGCTTCTATTTGTAATTTAATCTTTTGAATTTGCAACTGTTGGCTGCCTTTAAAATCAAAAGACACATCTGGATTAAGGTTTCCCTTCTATAAGCCAACAGTGAGGGAGCCATTATTTTGAACAAATATTCGTCCAAAATCTTTCTTTATTCCCACTTAGATTGGACGTTCGTTTTTCCTTCAATCTTCTATTCTAACTTCTAGACTTAAAAAGAAAACACTTCTAGATTTCTTTTTATTGGGTTGATTTTTTGAGTTAGAAGAAATTTAAAGTGCAACGTTAATTTCTTGAGTAGGCACTGCGTTTGAGGATATAATTTTTATTTAACCATCTGCACCATATGGGAAAATTACTATCATAAAAATAATATTATTTTAAATAATAATCTCTTATATTCAATTATCTTGACCTCGACAAGTAAGTCACTATACGGTGATACATAATGATAATTTACCATGTACTTTATTCTATTATGTATAATTATTTGACATACACGTGCAACACACGTATCGAAAAATTAATTATTATAAAAGTGAGAACCCCTAAAGTTAAAAATTAAATTACAGAATCACCCTTCTAAATAATTAAAACTCTACTTATCTAAAAAGAAAAACAATTAAATGCCTACAAGAGCCCGACCAGCGCTTCATGCTTCATGAATAGTCACAACTCACAACCACTAATTGGCTGGGAAATAATATATCATCTTTCCATGTTTTAATTCGTATCCCCTTTTCCACAAACAACCATTACATAAACTCTGGCTCAGAGTTTTGAGTGAAAAGCCAAAAATAAATTCCTTTGTTATACCTTAACTTTGTGTGTTTGCAAATATGATATATCGTCTGGATTTGCTTGTAGGAATTGTACTTGAAAAGTCGTGCTGTTTCTATGATCAGTATAAACAACTCTCAATTAGTCAGCCTTCATATCTCTCATTAACAGTCAAAACTTTTGAGAAAAAAAAAAGTAATGCCTACAAATAGTTCTCAATTAGCCAACATTTCATATTTGAAAAATTGACATGGTTATTATGGTTGTGTCTTGAGTATTTAATATATTATTTTCACTCAATCCTCATGTTATCCTTCCGACCGTGGCAACACAAGTATCTAGATTTGTTCTTGCATGTGTTCTTTTTGTGGTTGTAGGTGTCGAGAGGCGTCGCAATTATGATATTGTCAATATTTTGTTAAGTGTATGTTGGAGTAATTTTTTTCTTTCTTTAATATTCCATATATGATTGAATGTCAAAGGCAGTTTATTTCAGGTTTTATCAAGAAAAACTAAGAATCATGCAATTCATCATGTGGTAGATTTGCTTAAGATAGTTGATATTCATTCCTTGTCTCATATGGATGTGTCCTGGAAAATCATATGACTTGCTTTTGTGACCAGAAAAAATGACTAAAAGATAAGTTCAATTATAGATACTCTTCCATTATATTGCTCAATTTGTTACTTCATTCTCTCAGTAGTTGCATCTTTTTCTTTTCATGATATAACATGACGGGCTTCTTCTATTAGGTCATAGCTTCTAATCATTCAGATTTTTAGGAAAAAGGACAAGTTCTGGATCACATAAAATTTCAGTTAAAGGGCTTTATTTTTAGTGCTTGTACTTTTTTGAATGAAGGAATGTTATCCCCAATAATTTTTTCATTGGTATCATTCATTATTGTGTTGAATTTGAAAATTCCTTGTTACTTACGAAAAAGTAATGTTTTGAATTTAGATCCTTTGCCGTAAAGTTCATGTTTTAAAATGTTAATTACATTGGTTGGTTTTCTTGATTTCCCTTCGATTTTTCATTTGTTGGTTTTCACCTAATCAAGTAATTCTTTATACATTTTCTTTTCTGAGTTTTAGTTTTTACCTTTCAGTACATTTTGGTAATACTTTTTTTCTTATTTAAACTTTTATATGCTTAGACATAATTACATTGATTATGTGAGTATTTGAGTTTTACTTGGTTTCATAAACATGATTGTTATGTCTATAGTTGAGTACATATATTGTTAGTACATATGCAGTTCCAACATAAATACAAACAAAAACTAAAAGACAAAATATTGAAAAAATTTACAATTAGGCAAAATATTTATTGTTCAATGTCAATATATGGGCGATGGCTCATTGATTTTTGACTATTTCATCGTTAACTATCTTCGAATATGTCCCAAGCCTTTTCCTGCATAACAAGATTACAAGACAACTCTAATGAAGCATAAAAAAGCTTTATAGTAAATCTTCGGAATATAAATAGCTCTAGATTACGGATGCAGACGAAAGATGTTCTCATATGACTTATCACTCTGCTATTATATGCTTCTTGCTCTTGTAGACAAGATCCTCTATATATTTGAGAAAAATAAAATCACGCCTATTTTCAAACTATTCTTTGAGTCCCCATTCACTATGTTTAGTTTGTTGTAGTCCTAATTTTACTCGGGCAATATATTTTTTATAAATTGAGATAATATATTTTTGCTATCCACACTAATCTATCAGGAACTTGATAGTTAAACTCTACTATGATAGCATTTTAGAAAAATAGAGAGATAAAGCAACACTAAAAATTCATCTTTTTGATAAATGTATCAATTTCTTCTATGCTTTCCTCTTTATCTAAATCATATTTTATTGCTTTCACATCTTATAAAAAAAACTTACTGAGTTATTGGTGCCTTTATCTAGATCTCATTTAGTTAAATAGGGAAAAATGAGAGCTCCTGGCTGCGATAAGGCTTTTGTGAAAAAAGTACTATCACCATTCGAGGAAGATATCAACCTCTAAGATTATTTTGTAAAAACAATACATCCAATAATTCTGAACAGTTGGGGAGATATATAGACTTTTTCCTTTATTTTATCATATATGATTACCTACTTTTTATTTAGTATAATAATGAATATGATTTTTTATGCTTCAACCTTTCATATTCATCAATGAGTTTAAACACTAATACTTTTTAATGTATAAAAATAATTACTCATAGGTTTATATATGATGAAGCTGAAGATTTTATGCATGACATCTACAATAAAAAAAAAAAAATAAGGCTTGAATATTCCCGAAAAGAGCAACTAACCTTGAGAAGATAATTTGCCAAGGCACAATTTGATATTATTATGGAATATAAAGAATATATAATTGATCAAAGAATGTTGCTTCCGACAACATCAATTGGATTGATAACGTGATGGCTAGAAGAAAGAAGATACAATTGGTCGTATAGTATTTTTCTACTTTATTCATGGAAGGTCTTAAGGTTACGCGAGAATGCTAGTTTTTGAAATGTTCAAATTTGTAACTATAATTAATATATAACAGAATTAAATATTTCTCGATTATGTACACGTTAACTATTTTTAGTATATATTCTGTAGAAAATAATATGATATATACGTGCAACACACGTGTAGAGAAACTATTATTATTATATACATGGAGTATATCAACGAATTTTTTTGCTTTACGACGATATAATATTATTTTCTCATTTCAGATAAGATGACATTTTGGACTTATTTGTATTGTGAATCAAATACCTAATTTGAGGAGAAATTAATCATTTCCTAAAGTGAGTTGAAGATGATGTATATCATAAATAAAGAGAGAGACTTAGGGTGTTTTTGGATTTTTCATTGTTTGGTCGCAAATAGTTTGAAAAATACTTTTTTAGATATCACATTTCCCTGAAAATGGAGAAAAATGACTTTCCTAGAAAAAGTTAGTAGAACATTTTTCAAAAACTCCACCTACCCTCTCATCTAACCCCAAGCCCCACCCCCTTCTCTCCCCTACCCCACCTCTCCCACCCCCTCTCTCCAAAAAGGCTTCTTTCATATTTCATTTTTTTTTTCCATCACCACCCACCCTGCTAACCCCTCCTACCCCCACGCGGCATTTTTTTTAAAAAATATTTTCACTTCTGGTTTTTTCATTTTGAGTTTACATATTCAACATTTTACGAGTTTCAAAGTTATGAGTTCGGAGGTTTATGTGTTTGAAAGTCTGCGGGTTTAAAAATTATAGAGTTTACGGGTTCGAAAGTTCACAGGTTCGAAAGTTTAGCGGTTCGGAAGTTTATGAAATTTGTGGGTTCGGAAGGTTGTTGGTGCAAAAGTTTATGGCTTCCTGTTTATTGTATCTAAATTATTTATGAATACTCTTGAGAAATTATTTTTCTTAATTTGCGTACCAAACACCAAAAAATGAGTAAAATTACTTCTTGTTTTTCAAGAAAATATTTTCTTGGAAAATATTTACCACGGAAAACATGTTCCATTATACCAAACACACCCTTAGTTTCTTGCTTGTCTATAGAATATCACATTGTTATTGCTTTCCGAAAAATAAATATTGTTTAGAAAATAGAGAAAATTTGTAACTCTCATATTTTATATTAAAGTCAAAGAGGATTTGTGTATATAAAATATGTTCATATTTAAATGATCGCATGAGAAAGCGACACGTGGAGCCGAAGACATAAGACAATCAGATCCGAAGGCAATGATATCGAAGAGAATGGTATTCATAAAGGCGAATTAAATACCTACCACCCGGTAGCATTTAATGGAAAATATTCTATAGCATTAAGTGCACGGTCCGTTACAGAGAATATGACATTCACTGCCTACCATTACACATTCTTCAATGGCCCTCATAATTGTCATTTAAGAGGGGCTTGATCCTAGCACCTTGTTCCCTAGGTGCAGCTATAAATAATGAGCTCTACAACCATTATAAAGGATACGAATTTTCCGACAAGCATGCATTATACTCTGTTCAAAGCTCAATAATATTTCACCTTCTTGCTTATTTATATTATTATTACTACATCCGGAAGCTCTGTTCCCGGACTCAAGATTTCTACTTTTTTATCTCGATTTCAATGATGTCTTACATTTTTCTCTAATTTATTTATTATTTTAGGATCAAATCGATTCACTTGTCTATAAACTACGTATAAATTCAACCGTACCATTTTATGGATAAACAGTTTGGCGCCCACCATGGGGCTTAGACACTTGTGTAATTGAGTTATCCTTGCATCTATTTCTAACTTGTTTGATTCTTTGTTCTTAGCAAAAATCACAAAAAATGACAAATAACGATGTCAATATCGCACACAATGTTACGGCCCAAGGAAATCAGCCTCAGCACGAGGATTCCATCAGTGATACCCATAATGAAGGGATGAGGCCACACCAGTTCATGGCAGGCAATATCCACGACATGTTCGAGAGGCAACTCCTGATGATGCTGAAGATGAGCTCGTTGTTGAAACTGTAAAGATCTTGAGGGAGCAACAAAAGGCCATTATAGTCCATCTCTCATGGTAGGATCAGGTCATGACGGAATTAAGGCAGGCATTGTCGGATGCTTCCAATAAGGCGAATAGACGAGGTCGAGTTCCTCCCGGTGCTCTCGCAAATCAAACAACGCAGAGGGTCGACAACAATACCCCGAGGGGCGAAGTCGGCTTTGATAGGGCCAAGGGGAATGGTAGCAAATCCCATAACAACAATGAGAATGATCCTTTTAAAACTGAATTCATGCGGTTTATAAGGAAAATAAACGCCCAAATGGATCAGATTCTGGATGCACCACCAATATTGAAAGGACCGGACTCAAAGAAGTATACCTAATTGCCATTCAAACCAAGCGCGGCCCCGGAGTTGATCCCGAAACGGTTCAAAATGCCAAACGTGCCAAAGTATGACAGAACTTCAGATCCTTAAGAGCATATCACCACCTATACAATGGCAGTGAAGGGAAACGATCTAGCTCCGCATGAGATTGAGTCAGCCTTACTGAAGAAATTCGGGGAGACCCACATGAAGGGGGCCTTGACATGGTATTCGCTCTTGCCCGAGCACTCCATAGATTCCTTTGAGATGCTCGCGGACTTTTTCATCAAGAACCATGCCGGAGCTATGAAAGTACAAGCTTGAAAGGCCGACATATTCATAATAGCACAAGAAGAGTCCGAATTGCTGCAGGAGTTGGTGACCAGATTCCAGAAAGAAAGGAAGATGCTCCTGGCCGTACCAAACGAATGGGCAGCTGAAGCATTTACTAAAGGGTTGAATCCGAGAAGTTTCGATGCTTCCAAAAAATTGAAAGAAATTCTGTTCAAGTTCCAGGAAACAACATGGGGGGATATCCACAATCAATACGAGTCAAAGATAAGAATTGAGGATCATCAGCTCGGTTTTCCAGCATTGGCCAAGGGTCGGCACCGGGGAAAGAATAAAGAGAAATTAAAGGATGATTTCGACACAAATCGATGGTCATCAAGGGGTCTGTTCTTGCCCAATGAACGGGTCGAAGGACGCAACAGAGGTTTCTGGTCGGAAAATAGATTTGCTACCGAGAGGAGGGCTGATCGCTGCCGGAACAACAGATCAATGTAGGACAAGGATATGTCGGGATCCCGAGATTCCTCATACCCCATGCTATCCGAATATAACTTTAACATCCGTGTAGTGGAGTTGGTGTCGGCTATGAGGAACATTAAGGAAGCACGGTTCCCGAAGCTAATGAGATCCGATCCCAATCAAAGGGATCCAAATTTGTAGTGCGAATACTATGGCACCAACGGACACCGGACAGGGGATTGTGGGCATCTGCGCGAAGAGGTGGCGACGTTGCTGAAAAATAACCATCTTAGAGAATTCTTAAGTGAGCAGGCTAAAAATAACTGCAGCCGTAGTTGTGATAACGCGAAACCTTCGAAAGCAGGAGAAGACCCTCCACGTTTGACGATCAACATGACTTTCGGGGGGGGG
>MCJB01029638.1:50010-65519 GCA_002018475.1 Nicotiana obtusifolia | reverse complement strand
GGGGGGGGGGGGAATGATATTAATGGTGTTACATGTTCGGCAGCAAAAAAATGAAGGTATCAGTAGCCCACAGTAAGAGACTCCAGGAAGTCGCTGAGGACGACATTACTTTCGTGGAGGAAGACGCTGATGGACTATTGCTGCCGCACAATGATGCCTTGGCAATCTCTTTAAATGTCTTACATTTTAAAATTAAATGTGTTTTGGCAGACCTAGGAAGTTCGGCTAATATTATCTAGTGGAGAGTGCTGGAACAAGCCAAGTTGACCGGAAGTATCATTCCGGCCACAAAACTCCTCGCCGAGTTCAATCTGGCATGCGTGACAACCCGAGGAGAGATCCTGCTACCCACGAATGCCGAGGGAGTGATGAAGACGACCCTTTTCGAGGTAGTAGACGGTGATATGGGCTACAGTATTATCTTGTGGAGACCATGGTTGCACGTGATAGGGCTAGGCATATATCGGGTATAACCAATAGCCCGAATCGAAAAAAACTTATTGGAGTATCGATATCGGGTTATGGAGTTTAGGATTCGGTAATGGTTTAGTATTTTTTCACTATTGGGTTATCGAGTTCGTGCCTCGGTTTGACCAATTTTCTTTACAGATTAACTGATAACCCAATAAGATTTAATAAATTTATGATTTTACCCTTAAGTATATAAATACATCTTCTTCTTTTATTGAGAAGGTATCATATTGTATATTAATATAAAGACTACACAAAAACTGTGGAGTCACCCATAATTACATAGGAGAGGAAAAAACTCCTAATCCTTGGTCTTCTCACAAGGAATCTAAAACATCAAAAATAGACTCATGTTCTTCTAAAAGTTTTCCTTTACACCAAAAGTAGAACAACAGTAGACACTTCATTTTTATTTTCTGGACATGATTATACTTTTCTTCAAGACATCTCTGGTTTCTCTCTTCCTAAATTGTCCACCAAATGCAAGCTGGGACAATCCTCCATCTCTCCTTCTGATTGGAAAAGTTACTATCTCTATTCCAGCATGCAAGAACTTCAGGAATTTTTCTTGGCATAGTCCACATAATACCCCTTAAGATGACAAAAATTCTCCATAGTTGAGCAGTTAACCTGCAGTGTAAAAAGAGATGACTAATTGTCTCTGCCTCCTCTCCACACAAGTAGCATTTAGAGCATAATTGATATTCTCTCTTGACTAGGTTGTCCTGTGTCAACACTGCCTCCTTTTCCAACAACCAAATAAAGCAAGCAACTTCACAAGAAATTTTAACTTCCGAAATCAATTTCCATGGCCAACAACCAACTTGATTCATGGAAAGGCTGAATTCCTTATAAGCTGGTCTAACAGAGAACTTTCCAATTTTATTTCCAGACCAATTCAAACAGTCTTCAGAGTTTGAAATTCCTTTGAACTGTTCTAAAACATTGTAGAACTCTGTTAGTCTACCAATCTCCCAATCATTTTATAATCTTCTGTAAGTAAGATTCCACCCTTGCATATTATGACGACTCGGCCAGTCGTCTCATGAGTTACCCCTCCGTTTTCTTCATTTCTGCATTATTATGCTTCGTTATCCGTGTTTTATGTGACCAAGTTGAGTAGTTTGCGTACGGAGTGTATTTGGTAAGAAATGAGACACTTAGTCTCTTTTAAGAAGGTTTAAGTCGGAAAAGTCAACCAGATGTTGACTTATGAGTTAGAGGGCTCGGATGTGAGTTCCGATGGTTCAGTTAGTTTCAAAAGGTGATTTATGACTTAGGAGTATGATCGGAATTGATTCTGGAGGTCCGGTGTAGAATTAGGCTTGAATTGGTGGAGTTAGAATTTTGGCGATTTCCGGTTGTTAGGCGAGATTTTGACCGAGGGTCGGAATGGAATTCCGAAAGTTGCTATAGCTTCGATATGTCATTTGAGATGTGTGTGCAAAATTTCAGGTCATTCGGACGTGGGTTGGTCGAGTTTAGATCAAAAGAGCGATTTAGAAGAATTCGAAATCCTTAGGCGTGAATCCGACACGAATTTGGTGTTAGAGGTTTTTTTGAGCGTTTCGAAGGTTGGAACAAGTTTGAATAATGTTATGGGATATGTGGGCATGTATGGTTGAGGTCCCAGTGGCCTCGGGTGAGTTTTGGGTGGTTAAACGAACTAATTCACCGTTGGAAAAATTTGCAGAAAACCAGAGTCGAGAATGCCGTCGCATTTCTCAAATGCGGACCGCATATCTCACAATGAGATCGCAAACACAGGCAGATTTCTGGGCAAAAATTCATGTCCGAAATGCGGTCTGAAATGCGAACCGCATATCTTACATTAAAATCGCAGACCAAGGCAGACTTCTGGACAAAAACCAACATAAAAAATACGGTCAAAATGCGGTCGCATTTTTGACATGCGGACCGCAAACCATACCTCACATTGAACTGCGATGAAGGCTAGGGTTTCAATCTGCGATGGTCGCGCCCAAAATGCGGACTGCATATCTGTTATGCGACAGATATGCGATTGCATTTTAAACCCGACTGGTGCGTTTTGTCTCGATTTTTTACCCCTTTATAAATAGAAACCAGTGCCCATTTGCCACGAAAAAATCCACTGTCGTTATCCACGAAGAGAAACACCCCCAAACACCATAAATCACGGCAAATCAACCTCAAAATTATATCCAAAGGGAACTTTCTTGGACAAATTCTTGAAAGAGGGACTTTGGCCATCTTAAACATAATTGGAGCTATAGAGCTCGGATTGCAGCTAATCTTGAAGGAATTTTTGGGAGATTTTCAAGGGAAACATCGGGGTAAATGTTCCTAACTCAATCTTGGTCAAATTATCCAAATCTATTGCTATTCTAGCATGTAGTTGGTGATTTAAGTTGGAGAACCCTTAAATTTAGAATTTAGATTTGGAGGTCGATCCGATATCGGAATTCAATAAAATTTTGTATGGTTGAACTCGTGGGGAGATAAGGAACCCGTTGAGGTTGAAATTTTCTGAACTTCGAGAAGTGGGCCCGGGGTTCGGGTTTTGCTAATTTTGGTATTTTTCGATTGTTTTGCTTGAGCTTTGTTCCCTCAGCATAGTGTGACGTATTCATTCTAACTTTGGATAGATTCGATAAGTGTGGAGGCCAATTCAAAGGGCAAAGGCGTCGCGGGCTAGGGATTTAGCCGGTTCGAGGTGAGTATTGATTGTAAATGATGTTCTGAGGGTTTGAAACCCCGGATTTGCACATCGTAGTGTTATATTGAGGTGAGGCACGCGCTCGATGATGAGCGTGGGGTCGCTTACTATTGGGAATTGTGACTTGGTCCATCCCGATTTACGACTATACTACGCATTTGATTGAAACTTACTCGTTATCATCTTGATTTGGGCTGATTGCCATATTTGGGCTTCGTGCCAATTGTTTGAACCCTTCGGGGATTTTTATCACTGTATCCTCACTATTTGATTTATTACTTGAAACTCAGTCAGGCTGTTTTCCACTGTTTTACAACTCAGCCATTTTTACTCAGTTTGAGATTTAAATAATATTTTAAATATTATTTTGGGCTGAGACTACTGTTTTACTGCGCCCGAGGGGCTTGTGATGATTTTTCTGACTGAGTGCAGCCGAGGTCCAGATGTGAGGTTTTACTGAGTGATATAAGGCCGAGGGCCTGAGATATTTTATGTCCACGAGGTGGCTTGTGATTGATGTGAGGCCGAGGGCCTGAGATACTTTATGTGCCACGAGGTGGCTTATGACTGATATGAGGCCGAGGACCTGAGATACTGTATATACGCCACGAGGTGGCTTGATTGATAAGAGGCCGAGGGCCTAGATATATGCCACGAGGTGGCTTGATATGCGCTTGGGCTGTAAGGGGCCCCTCCCGGAGTCTGTACACCACCAGTGAGCGCGGGTACCCATTGTGATGGAAAATATAGCCCGAGGGGCTGATATTATTCCATGTGATAGCCCGAGGGGCTGATGCTGTATTATGTGATATGCCCGAGGGGCTGATATTGTACCATGTGATATGCCCGAGGGGCTGATGCTGTACTATGTGATATGCCTGAGGGGCTGATATTGTACCATGTGATATGCCCGAGGTGCTGCTACTGTTCCATTGATATGTCCGAGGGGCTGATACTGTTCTGTGATATTTCCCGAGGGGCGAATTTTTAAAAATGATATTGAGCCCGAGGGGCGATTTACTACTTTTCTTTTACTACACATTATTTACTTGAAAATTTCATGTTTTACCTGTTAAAAGAAGATTTTACTTGATTTCTCACTGATTTACTGTTTGCGAAGGATGTTTTAAATGCTTCATTATGGATTGCCTTGTGCTTCACGTGTTTTCTTACTATCAGTTGTTATTTATAATTATTACATACTGAGCTGGAAGTACTCACATTACTCCCTGCACCATGTGTGTAGATTCAGGCGTTGTTGGTTCCGCTCCGGAGTACTGATTTCTCCTGTCCAGGCGGTGATTCAGAGAATACGAGGTAGCTGTTGGCGTCCGCAGCCCCGTATCTCTTTCATCTTGTTGTTCCTATGTTCTTCAAAAATTGTGCTAGATATTGTAATTAGTAATCTTGCTATTAGGATTCGTTAGTTGCTCATGACATTGTGACACCCCCGGTTTGGGCTGTTGTCGAGATGGTTAGCTATATTTTCTGTGAATGATTGCTATTAAACTATGATTATATTATTTTCTTGTTAATTAACTGATTAAAAAACGAGATTTGGATGAATTGGCTGGCCTTGTCTTCACGAGAGGCGCCATCACGACCGGGTTCGGGGTTAGGGTCGTGACAGCTTGGTTACATAGGTTTCACGAGTCATGAGTGGGTTTAGTAGAGTCTCGTGGATCGGTACAGAGACGTTTGTATTTATCTTCGAGAGGCTGTGGAACCTTTTTAGGAAAACTCCATATTCTTGAAATTCTTGTCGTGCGAACTTGTTGATCCGAGCACTAAAACTTCTATTATCCTATTCTCTCACAGATGGTGAGGACGCGGGATACCGGACGAGGTGGACGACCACCACTGCCACCCATTGAGGCCACCAGAGGTCGTGGACGCGGTTGTGGTCGTGGAAGAGGTAGAGTAGCTAGGGCAGCACCTGCTGACCCACCAGCTGCCCCAGTTCAGGATCAGGCTCCAGCAGCACCAGTTCAGGAACCACCTGTGCCTATCGTTATTCCAGGTCTTCAAGAGACCTTGGCTCAGATACTATCTGTTTGCACTGTCCTGGCTCAGGCAGTTTCAGCCACCACAACAGCAGCTACTTCACAGGCCGGGGGAGGCAATCAGACCGCCGCTGCTCGTACACCTGAGCAGGCAGTGCAGGGACCTCAGATACCGGGGGCACCTCCAGCCCAGCCGGTTGCACCAGCCCAGGAGTTCACGGTACCGATTATGCCAGATGATGAGCAGCGTCGTCTTGAGAGGTTTGGCAGACTCCAGCCTCCGTCATTCAGTGGTGCTGAGGGCGAGGATGCCCAGGGTTTTCTTGACAAGTGTCAACGAATGCTCCGGACAGCCGGGATTCTTGAGTCTAGTGGTGTGGCATTCACCACCTTTCAGTTTACGGGAGCTGCCTTCACTTGGTGGGAGGCGTATAAGAGGCGTAGACCGGTTGATGCAGTGCCCCTTACTTGGCAGCAGTTCTCCGCTCTTTTCTTGGAGAAGTATGTGCCGCAGTCTCACAGAGAGGAGTTGCATAGACAGTTCGAATGGTTGCGACAGGGGGATATGACTGTGTCGCAGTATGAGTCGAGGTTCTCTGAATTGGCTCGTCATGCTGTTTGGATGGTTCCGACTGATCGTGAAAGGATCAGGAGGTATCCTCATGACCGGGGAGAGAGTATTGGATGCTACCTTCGAGGAGGTGGTTGATATAGCTCGCGAGATTGAGACGGTTCGCCGTCAGGAGTGAGAGGAGAGGGAGGCTAAGAGGCCTCGAGGATCGGGCAGTTACAATGGTACTCCTTCGAGAGGCCAGTTTCAGCAGGGTAGAGGTCGTTCCTTCAAGCCTACTCCGCCAGCCCGTCCAGATTACCGTGGGGCATCTGCAGGTCGTGGTTATCATGGGTTGCAGCAGGGCCAGTCATCACTCTTGCTAGACACTCTGATGCGAGAGGTTCCCTTCATTCCTCTTCTCCAGCACCAGGGAGTTGTTATGAGTGTGGCGAGATGGGCCACATGTGGAGGCAGTGTCCTCACCGTGGTGCTAGATCGTCCCAGCAGAGGGGTCAGCCCTCGACTTCTGCTCCAGTTACTTTACCACCCACCCAGCCATCTAGGGGTGGAGGTCAGGCAGCCAGGGGCCACCCTAGAGGGGGAGGTCGATCAGGCGGTGGCCAGGCCCGATTCTATGCTATTCCAGGCAGGACAGATGCTAGTGTTTCAAATGCCGTCATCACAGGTATTGTTTCAGTCTGCCACAAGGATGCATCTGTATTATTTGATCTCGGTTCCACCTATTCATATGTGTCCTCATATTTTGCTCATTATTTGGGTACGCCCCGGGAGTTTCTTGCTTTACCTGTTCATGTGTCTACCCCGGTGGGCGATACTGTTGTTGTAGACCGTGTGTACCGCTCATGTGTAGTAACTATTGGGGGTTTATATACACGAGTGGACCTATTGCTATTGAGCATGGTGGATTTTGATGTCATTTTAGGCATGGATTGGTATCTCCGTGTCGTGCTATTCTAGACTGTCATGCTAAGTCTGTCACTTTGGCTATGCCGGGTGTACCACGGATCGAGTGGCGTGGTGTGACTAATTATGTTCCTAGTAGGGTGATATCGTACTTGAAGGCCCAGCGTATGGTTGGAAAAGGTTGCCTTTCATACCTAGCGTTTGTGAGGGATGTTGGAGCTGAGACCCCAAGCATTGAATCTGTTCCTGTTGTGAGGGATTTTCCTGATGTATTTCCCGCAGACCTACCGGGCATGCCACCGGACAGGGATATTGATTTTGGTATTGACTTGGTGCCGGGCACTCAACCCATCTCTATTCCACCGTATCGTATGGCACCAGCAGAGTTGAAAGAATTGAAGGAGCAACTTCAGGAACTCCTAGATAAGGGGTTCATTCGGCCTAGTGTGTCACCTTAGGGTGCACCTGTTCTGTTTGTGAAGAAGAAGAATGGCACGATTTGATTACAGGCAATTGAACAAGGTAACAATCAAGAACAAGTATCCTTTGCCTCGCATTGATGATTTGTTTGACCAGCTTCAGGGAGCGCGAGTGTTCTCCAAGATTGATCTCCGTTCGGGTTATCACCAGTTGAAAATCAGGGATTCCGACATTCTTAAGACTGCTTTCCAGACTAGATATGGCCACTATGAGTTTCTTGTTATGTCTTTCGGGCTAACCAATGCCCTAGCAGCGTTCATGCAGTTGATGAACAATGTATTTCATCCTTATCTAGATTCATTCGTTGTGGTATTCATTGATGATATTCTGGTGTACTCGCGTATGTCAGGAAGGGCACGCGGAACGTTTGCGAGTTGTATTGCAGAGATTGAGGGAGGAGAAACTTTATGCAAAATTTTCTAAGTGTGAGTTTTTGCTCAATTCAGTGGCTTTCTTGTGGCACGTAGTGTCCAGCGAGGGTATACAGGTTGATCCAAAGAAGATAGAGGCGGTTCAGAGTTGGCCTAGACCGTCCTCAGCCACAGAGATTTGTAGCTTTCTTGGGTTGGCAGGCTATTATCGCCGGTTTGTTTAGGGATTTTCATCCATCGCATCGCCCTTGACCAAATTGACTCAGAAGGGTACTCCATTTGTATGGTCGGACGAGTGTGAGGAGAGGTTTCAGAAGCTCAAGACAGCCTTGACCACAACTCTAGTATTGGTCTTACCATCAGCTTCAGGTGCATATACTGTGTATTGTGATGCTTCAAGAGTTGGGATTGGTTGTTTATTGATGTAGGAGGGTAGAGTTATTGCTTATGCTTCTCGTCAGTTGAAGCCCCATGAGAAGAACTACCCTGTTCATGATTTTGAGTTGGCTTCCATAGTCCATGCATTGAAGATTTGGAGGCATTACTTGTATGGACGTATATTGTGAGGTGTTCACTAATCATCGCAGCCTTCAACATTTGTTCAAGCAAAAGGATCTTAATTTGAGGCAGCGGAGATGGTTAGAGTTGCTCAAGGATTATGATATCACTATATTGTATCATCCTGGCAAGGCCAATGTGGTGGCTGATGCTTTGAGCCGAAAGGCAGTGAGTATGGGGAGTTTGGCATACAATTCAGTTGGGGAGAGACCTCTTGCAGTTGATGTTCAAGCCTTGGCCAATAGGTTTGTGAAATTAGACATTTCGGAACCTAGCCGGGTGTTGGCTTGTGTGGTTTCTCGGCCTTCGTTATATGATCGCATTAGGGAGCGCCAGTATGACGATCCGCATTTGCTTGTCCTTAGGGACAGAGTTCAGCATAACGATGCTAGAGATGTGACTATCGGAGATGATGGAGTGTTGAGCATGCAGGGCCGGATTTGTGTACCCAATGTGGATAAGCTTCGGGAGTTGATTTTGGAGGAGGCCCATAACTCGCGGTATTCCATTCATTCGGGTGCCGCAAAGATGTATCAGGACTTGAGGAAACACTATTGGTGGAGAAGAATGAAGAAAGATATTGTGGGATTTGTAGCTCAGTGTCTCAACTGTCAGTAGGTGAAATATGAGCATCAGAGACCGGGTGGCTTGCTTCAGCAAATGACTATTCCCGAGTGGAAGTGGGAGCGGATCATTATGGACTTTGTTGTTGGACTTCCACGGACTTTGAAGAAGTTCGATGCTATTTGGGTGATTGTGGATCGACTGACCAAATCTGCGCACTTCATTCCTGTGTGTACTACCTATTCTTCAGAACGGTTGGCAAGGATTTATATCTGAGAGATTGTTCGGCTGCATGGTGTTCCAGTTTCTATTATTTCAGATAGAGGTACTCAGTTTACCTCCCAGTTTTGGAGAGCCGTGCAGAGGGAGTTGGGTACTCAGGTGGAGTTGAGCATAGCTTTTCATCCTCAGACGGATGGGCAGTCCGAGCGTACCATTCAGATACTAGAGGACATGTTACGTGCATGTGCTATTGATTTCGGAGGTTCATGGGATGAGTTTCTACCGCTTGCAGAGTTTGCTTATAACAACAGCTACAAGTCGAGTATTCAGATGGCTCCGTATGAGGCTCTGTATGGGAGGCGGTATAGATCTCCGATTAGTTGGTTCGAGCCCAGCGAGGCTAGGCTACTGGGGACTGACTTGGTTTAGGATGCTCTAGAGAAAGTGAAAACATTCCAGGAGAGGCTCCGTACAGCGCAGTCGAGGCAGAAGAGTTATGCCGATAGAAAAGTCGGAGATGTGTCCTACATGGTTAGTGAGAAGGTCTTGCTGAAGGTTTCGCCCATGAAGGGTGTTATGAGATTCGAGAAGAAAGGGAAATTGAGTCCTCGGTTCATTAGGCCGTTTGAAGTACTTCGGAGAATTGGGGAGGTGGCTTATGAGCTTGCTTTGCCACCCAGCCTGTCGAGTGTACACCCAATATTTCATGTTTCTATGCTTCGGAAGTATATTGGGGATCTGTCTCATATCTTGGACTCAGCACAATTCATTTGGACGATGATTTGACCTATGATGTGGATCCAGTGGCGATTTTGGGTCGTCAAGTTCCGAAGTTGAGGTCAAAGGATNGCGCAGTCGAGGCAGAATAGTTATGCCGATAGGAAAGTCCGAGATGTGTCTTACATGGATGGTGAGATGGTCTTGCTAAAGGTTTTGCCCATGAAGGGTGTTATGAGATTCGGGAAGAAAGGAAAATTGAGTCCTCGGTTCATTGGGCCATTTGAAGAATTGGGGAAGTGGCTTATGAGCTTGATTTGCCACCCAGCCTGTCGAGTGTACACCCAATATTTCATGTTTCTATGCTTCGGAAGTATATTGGGGATCTGTCTCATATCTTGGACTCAGCACAATTCATTTGGACGATGATTTGACCTATGATGTGGATCCAGTGGCGATTTTGGGTCGTCAAGTTCGGAAGTTGAGGTCAAAGGATATAGCTTCAGTGAGAGTGCAGTGGATAGGTCGACCCATGGAGGAGGCTACCTGGGAGACCGAGCGGGAGATGTGGAGCAGATATCCTCACCTATTCGAGGCTTCAACTATGTTACTTGACTCGTTCGAGGAAGAACGTTTGTTTAAGTGGGGGAGAATGTGACGACCCGACCAGTCGTCTCATGAGTTACCGCTCCGTTTTCCCCATATCTGCATTATTATGCTTTGTTATCCGTGTTTTATGTGATCAAGTTGAGTAGTTTGCGTACGGAGTGGATTTGGTAAGAAATGAGACACTTAGTCTCTTTTAAGAAGGTTTAAGTCGGAAAAGTCAACCAGATGTTGACTTATGAGTTAGAGGGCTCGGATATGAGTTTCGATGGTTCAGTTAGTTTCAAGAGGTGATTTATGACTTAAGAGTATGATCGAAATTGATTCTGGAGGTCCGGTGTAGAATTAGGCTTGAATTGGTGGAGTTAGAATTTTGGCGATTTCCGGTTGTTAGGCGAGATTTTGACCCGAGGGTCGGAATGGAATTCCGAAAGTTGCTATAGCTTCGATATGTCATTTGAGATGTGTGTGCAAACGAACCCGAGGGCTGATGCTGTACTATGTGATATGCCCGAGGGGCTGATATTGTACCATGTGATATGCCCGAGGGGCTGATGCTGTACTATGTGATATGCCTGAGGGGCTGATATTGTACCATGTGAAATGCCCGAGGGGCTGATACTGTTCCATTGATATGCCCGAGGGGCTGATACTGTTTTGTGATATTGCCCGAGGGGCGGATTTTTAAAAATGATATTGAGCCCGAGGGGCGATTTACTACTACACATTATTTACTTGAAAATTTCATGTTTTACCTGTTGAAAGAAGATTTTACTTGATTTCTCACTGATTTGCTATTTGCGAAGGATGTTTTAAATGCTTCATTATGGATTGCCTTGTGCTTTACGTGTTTTCTTACTATCAGTTGTTATTTATAATTTTTACTCACTGAGTTGGAAGTACTCACATTACTCCCTGCACCATGTGTGCAGATTCAGGCGTTGTTGGTTCCGCCCCGGAGTATTGATTTCTCCTATCCAGGCGGTGATTCAGATACTATGAGGTAGCTGTTGGTGTCCGCAGCCCCGTATCTCTTTCATCTTGTTGTTCCTATGTTCTTCAAAAATTGTGCCAGATATTGTAATTAGTAATCTTGCTATTAGAATTCGTTAGTTGCTCATGACATTGTGACACCCCAGTTTGGGCTGTTGTCGGGATGGTTAGCTATATTTTCCGCGAATGATTGCTATTAAACTATGCTTGTATTATTTTCTTGTTAATTAACTGATTAAAAAATGAGATTTGGATGAATTGGCTGGCCTTGTCTTCACGAGAGGCGCCATCACGACCGGGTTCGGGGTTAGGGTCGTGACACATATTCCATACCTCTCCTATTGTTGCTTCTTGTTACTGATTGAGGATATAGATGTCAGGAAACATTTGACTCAAAGATCCTTACCCCAACCAGTTATCCTTCCATAAGGATATCTTTATGCCATTTCCTACACTAAAACTTGTTTTGTTTATGAATTTAGGCCATAGATTCCTGATGGAGTTCCATAGACTAATCCATAAGGCCCATTCACTGATTTGGTTGTCCATTTACCATTCATACCATACTTCTCCGTAATCACCTCTTTCCATAAGGATTGTTCTTCTTTAGCAAATCTCCATAACCACTTCATCATTAAGCTTTGTTTTTGAGTTCTCAAGTTCTTTATTCCTAACCCCCCATCCTTCTTGTTGATAGTAAGAGAGTTTCATTTGACTAAATATATTTTCTTCTTATCACAGTTCCATTCCCACAAGAAGTTCCTTCTTATAGCATCTATCCTCTTCACTACATTCACAGGAATTGGAAAGAGGGACATCATGTAAGTAGGCATAGCATCCAATACAGAGTTAATCAGAGTTAATCTACCCCCCATTGATAGGTACTGACTATTCCAGTTAGTCAAATATTTTTCACATTTCTCTATAATACCATTCCATATCCCTTTTGATTTGCTTTTTGCTTCCAATGGCATTCCCAGATAGACAGCAGGCAGCTCCCCTATTTTACCTCCAAGAATTCTAGACAAGTATTGCATCTCACTTACATTGTTAACTAGATACATAAAACTTTTGTTCCAGTTAATATGTAAATCAGATGTAGCTTCAAACAAGACAAAAATTACCCTTAACACTTTCAGTTTCTCACTGTCAGCCTCATAAAATACAATAGTGTCATCGACATATTGTAGATGAGATATCTCCAAATTGCTGTCTACCCTAGCATTTACTTTAAAACCCCTTATCCAATTATTTAATTGGGTAGTTTTCAACATATCATTCAATCCTTCCATAGCAGTGATGAAGAGAAAAAGAGATAAAGGGTCTCCCTGCCTCAAACCCCTCTGAGAAGGGAAGAAACCAGCTGGTGAACCATTAACCAGAATTGAAAACTTTACTATAGTTATGCAAAATTTTATCCAGTTAATCCGTCTATCCTTTAAGCCCATTTTAGTCAGAGTTTCCAACAGAAAGTTCCAATTTAAGTGATGCCTTCTTTATGTCCAGTTTACATAATATTCCAGGCTCTTTGCTTTTCAATCTTGCATCTAAACATTCATTGGCGATTAAAATGGCATCCATTATCTATCTGTCTCTAATGAAAGCCATATGTTGAGCATCCACCAGCTTGTTTACCACTTTTTCGAGTCTTTCAGTCAATAATTTGGATATAATCATGTAAACACTGCCTATTAAACTTATAGGCCTGAAATCTTTCAACTCTTTAGCCCTCATTTTCTTAGGAATTAATGCCACAAATGTGGCATTAAAGCTCTTTTCAAACACACCTTGTTCATGGAAATTTTGGATTGCAACTACTACTTCCTTGTTCACTGCCTTCCAGCATTGAAAGAAGAAAGCCACAAAAAATCCATCAGGACCTGGTGCTTTATCCCCCTGCACACGCCTTTACACTTTCCCAAATCTCCTGAGTTTCAAAAGGACTTTGCAACAGTAAGTTTTCCTCTAGAGAAATCCTAGGACAATTTATGATATTGCCCAATGGCCTCCATATTTCTGGTTTAGAATATAGCTTTTGGTAGAATGTGACAATCTCCTTTTTTATGTCTGTCGGACTCTCCATAGTTTTCCCTTCTACAATCAATTTGTTAATGTTATTGTACCTCCTATGAGCATTTGTAGTTCTGTGGAAATATTTAGTGTTTTTATTCCCTTGTTTCTACCAAAGAGCCCTAGATCTTTGCCTCCAAGCCACCTCCTCATTTCTAGCAATCTCTTCAAATTCTAGAGCTAAAGCATACTTAACATGTATTTCTTCCTCAGTGAGACATCTTTGATCATGTATTTCCTCTAGTTCAGCTAGTTGGTTGAGGATATTAAGTTTCTGCATCTCCAGATTTCCTTGTAGTGTTTTACTCCATTCCTTTAATTTTGCCTTCAGGGCTTTAAGTTTAAAGGCAAGGATAAAATTAGGTATTCCTTCACAAATAAAAGAGTTCCACCAGCATTTAATCCTTGATTAGAAGCCCTCAGTTTAAAGCCACCAGTTCTCAAACTTGAAATAGGATTTGACTGGATCCCAGTTGCCACATTGAAGCATCACAGGGGAGTGGTCAGATGTCACTCTATGATGGATTGATTGCTTAATGTTTATGAAGCTCTCATTCCAATCCATAGAGATCAAGAACCTGTCCTACCTAGCTGCTATCACATACCTGTCACCTTTTCTCCAAGTGTAGTTACCTTCTGCCAGTTGTAAATCCATCAACTCCATGTCTTCAATAAACTCTGAAAATTCATTCATTGCTCTAGAGATTCTATTGCAATTCTTCTTCTCTGATAGAAACCTCACTGTCTTGAAATCCCCATAAACCACCCATGACCCCTCAAAGAGACCCCTAGATCCTGCTAATTCCCACTAGACTTTCTACCTTTCCTTCCTATCATTTGGTGCATATGCACTGGATAAGTACCAGGTGAGTTCCTAACTTTTACCAGAAAATTTACAGGTTACCGTATAAGAACCTAAGCTACTAATCTCCCCTTCCCACATTCTACCATCCCACATAACTAATATGCCCCCTCTAGTCCCACTAGCTTCCAATTATGCAAATTTCCCCCATCTATTATTCCATAGTTTTTTCACAATCTCCCCAATGTCTCCTTCGATTTTGGATTCTTAAAACCGATATACATCTGCTTTTCACTTTTGAATTAAACTCTTGATCAATATTCTTTTTCTGTGTCAATTCAACTCCCTAACATTCCGTGAGAGAATGTTTACCTTCATTGATCCTGGATAACCATACACTACCATTACTTCTAGTACCATTGCTTCTGAAGTTGCTTCCTATTTCCAACCCCTTTAGTTCTTTTATCCCTTTTCGCCGAGATTTGCATATCTGGAAACCCTTTGTTCTCTTGTCTTTTATTGTCAATTTTCATGAAAAGCTTCAAAGCTTCTCTCTCGCATCCCTGAGAATTTATCCCAAACTCCTTGCCGAGTCTGATTATATTCTAGTGTACCCAAATTGAAGCCTCAAATTCTGGATCCTTCTCTTCCTCTAAACTCTGTAAATTTAGAGGAGTAGCTTCTTCAATTACCCAAACCACAAATTTTTCCACCTCTGAATATTGCATGTGTTTGTTGCTGAAATCCTGATTTTCTCGCTCCTGACTTCCTGTTTCTTTGAAGATTGTCATAGCGTCTTCCTCCTTGGTCAATTTCTCTTTGATTCTCTTTCGTAGAAATCAGCTCTTCATAACTCGTTAACTGAGTCTCAAACATAGGTGTATAATTATTGGCCATAATCTCTTCTTGAAGTGGGTCAGGCCTCGGCTATATGTTAGTAGCCCTCTGGGCATTAATTTCAGAAATACTTTGGCCAGAATATCTGGGCCCAAAGATTTTATTATAAAACTTGAACCTCATTAGAAATAGGAACGGATAGCCCTATCATGAAGACTCTAAATTAGAGTTACTCAGTGCCTCAGCGACTTTTGAAGAACCCAAGTGCCCTGTCAAATCTAACTTTTCTTGATCCCTTCCCTTTGAATGAGATGGTTCTTCTATTACCCACTAGTTGGTGTGCCTCTCGGCTCCAACAGCTCCCGTACTGGTTCTTACTGAAGCTTCGCATCAGATCTGAATTTTCGAGATGATTCTTTCGAACTCCACCTTTACTACTTTCGGAACTACATCACCATATCCTTTAACCTTCAACCTCGCCCATTTCAAGTGGTTTCTCAGTTACGTTTCCTCTTCAGTTTGAATCCAGCCACTATAGTAGTCTCCAACTTCCTTGAAAACTTTTTGGGACCATAATTGAAAAGGAAGCTCTACCAATATGATCCAGACATGATTCACCTTTTCTTTTCTTGGGACAGAA
>MCJB01029638.1:10949-29497 GCA_002018475.1 Nicotiana obtusifolia | reverse complement strand
CGTGGCCTACACAGAGATAACTTTACCGTTGCTCCAAAACTCCCCTTCATTGAGGTATAATTGTTTTATACCAGCAAAATGCCGGTAAATACATTCAAAAGGAAGAACTTTATAGAGAATGTAAAGAACTAAGAATATCTTTACCCATTATATCTTTCAGTTAGTGAATTGATAGTTTGAATATAACAAAACGCATGTAGAGGATTCTTATAGGGGACACCAACTAATTGGGATTAAGATGTAGTTGAAAGATCTTATATAGACTTCTATAAGAACTTAGCAGTAGTATATTGATACATATATATTGGATTTAACTATTGATGGGTGAGTGACGTTAATCGAGTGCCAGATGTCCGAGCCAAATTGAGTATGTATATCTCACTTCATAGTGCATTGCTCGTTGGAGGAACCTGAGGATTGGGGGACATGTATGTTAACCCGAGAATTTACGAAACAATTATTTTTTGATTTCTTTATAGGAGAGGACAAATCTCTTTTTTTCGATGCGAATTTGACACGACATAGGAGAAGCCGCCCTTTATTAAAAATTATATAGCACATCACATGGGAATTAGGATAGATGAAGAAATTGGACAAGTACTTGCTACATTTGTTGTTGGATATTGTTGTTGACCATATGACCCTTGAGATCTGGAGTTTGGGCCTAATGTTTGTTGCTATGATGGTACTTCATGATGTGTAAGATAGGGAATTTTACGGAAAGAAGAGGATTTACTATTAATTGGGATAATACTTTGAGAATTCAAGTTGCTACGGACCTTTTTGTTTGCCTTTCTTTATAAGTATATTGAGCTTTTGCCTTGAATACTCAAGCAGCTTGATTTGCTAATAAGATTATTGAGAGATAGGGATTAAGGTCAAGAGGTTAAGAAACCTTTATACCGGACTCTAAATGCTGGTGGAAGGTCTTGGTTGGATGTTCATTTTGGTTACAAATTAGAACTACAAAGATGACTTTTCTCAGTCCGACATATTTCCTCTTTCCCAGGAGACAACACCACTGGCTGGTTCTTCTGCTGGTGCAATTGTATGTGCAGTGGTTGCTTCTGGTGCGAGTATGCAAGAGGCTCTAGATGCTACCAAAATATTAGCTCAAGATTGTCGGCTCAGCGGGACAGCATTTCGCCTTGGTGTAAGTGTCATGACATAATTTCTTAATTGTGCAGGCTCTAAAAATCATATAGGTTCGTAATTGTAATCTGTTAAGGTAATTGATAGGTTTGATCTCACTCAAAGTCTATGAAACAGATTTGATCTATAAATAGTAGTCATTTGTGAAAATGAAATAGATTAATTGATAATTTTAATGTGTTTGCCTCAGTCAAAGTGTATGAATTGGGCATCTAAGAGTAAAAGATTTAAGTGACAGACGTATAGAAATTTTAATCATGACTTGATTTGTCTACATAAAATTGTAATCTCTTATTTGGTGACAGAATGCAAATGTTTCTATGTCACTGGAAAATAACTTGACATGTTTAAAACTGGCTTATCTCGTGTCATCGAGATCTAGAGTACTGTTCTTGATGACAAGTATTTAGCTTTTTGGTATTTAAATGTTAAAGCATCTAAAAAATGTCATTCCGTACCAGGCTGTTCTTAGAGAAATTCTTGAGAAATTTCTTCCAGTTGATGCTCATATTAGGTGCAACGGAAGAGTTCGTGGTAAGTGTAGACTAACCTTTGTTCGTGCAAGTTGATATTTTGAAGCTCTTATGCAATACAATATGGTTTATCTGGGTTGAGAATGATGTAGTCATTTCATCCCAGTTGCTGTAACACAGATACTTTGGAGGCCCAGAGGCTTATTGGTTGATCAGTTTGATTCTAAAGAGGATCTTATCAATGCTGTCTTTACTTCTTCTTTTATCCCAGGGTACACATTCTTTCTGGCTTTATTAGCTTCTCTTTTAACTCACACTCCAATCTAAACCTTTAATCTAAACCTACAAAGTATCGTGAATCACAGATATCTTGCTCCAAGGCCAGCCACACTTTTCAGGAATAAACTTTGTATTGATGGGGGACTAACACTGTTTATGCCACCAACATCTGCTGCTCAGACGGTAACTTCTGAAGAAATTAATTAAGTAGTCCACTATACTGCACATGTCCAGTCATGACTACCTTGCTTTGTCATTTATGTATGCCAGTTGCGGATTGATTTTGCCATTGTATGTCCTGTGCATTGAAATAATCTTTGGAGAGGAAGCACGTTTCAAATAACCAACTTGCAGTTCTAAGAAAAATGCTGTGACTTTGATGAAGTTCATAAAAAAGGGCTAAAGGCCTGGTCTATTCTCCCGACTTCACTTCCCTTTATATTGTAGAGGGTGACGGTAAATCAATCCAACCCATTAGGAGATATTTTTGTTACCTTCTGGACATTTATTTAATTGACTTCGGACATCTGTAGACAAATATGTAAATCAAGTCATCTGATAACTAGTTGTCAACTGAAGCCCTGTCTGTTGTGGCTCTAGAATTAGTTCGGAGTTGCTAATATACACATTATTCTCAACTGCAAATTAGTAGTCTCTCCTGTTTAATAAGGTATCTGAAATCAGAATGCATTTTCCCTGTCCTTATGTTCTCTTATATAGCCTAAAACTAATAGCTATAAATTCAGAAAATCTCCCTGGGTTGTTGATTACCTATAATTCTTAAGATTTTATCTATATGTTTGATTAGTAATCTACTTGTCTTTTCCTCTCATGTTACATCTTCCAGCATTTATTAGCAATAATTTTTTATAATGGTGGTGTTCGGGCTAGCTTACACGCACCTCGATTGTTACCTGCTACCTCCCACTGCTACCTCCCACCACAGAGAGGTTCAGCTAGATGGAAAGTGATCACCTAATTTTTTTTTTGTCTCTGTTAGGATTTGGACCTGGACACCAAGGTTTGCCCCCGTTGACCACTAGGCCACACCCATTAGTGCTAACAGTTTATGCTTTTTACCCGTCAGTTCCACAATAGAAACAGCGGTGACTTATCAGGATATTGAATTCTTTTCATCTGATTGCTGGAGGCAGTTAACAACTGATTGATTGTATCCAGGTGCGCGTGTGTGCTTTTCCAGCCAGTCGGTTGGGATTGCAAGGAATTGGGATAAGTCCTGACTGCAACCCTGAAAATAGGGCGACTCCCCGCCAGGTGCTTGAACATCTTACTGTCAATCGCCTGGTTCTTCTAGTGATAGACCAATAACAAGTTTTCTCTCATCTAATCTTTTGGCCACATTTGCAGCTTTTCAGTTGGGCACTTGAGCCAGCAGAAGACGATATTCTTGATAAGCTATTTGAACAAGGTTACACGGATGCAGCTATGTGGGCTCAGGAGAACCCGGTCGGGGAGTTAGTTCGAGATGATAGTTCTTCAATAGGCAGCAGTCTAGCACAATAGCTTTATACAGATTGATTTAGTTCAAGAGTGTACGAGATGATACAATGGCCTTGCAAGAATCAACTCATTTAACCTGCAAATAAGAGTAGTCTCTATGGTACACTTCAACAATGATGGAGCGCTCCTTGCCTTAACAAGGAGCTGATACTGAGGAAGATTGAAGAGGGTCGGAAACTGTAGTAGCAACGTTATGTTTTGTATATACAGCATTGCTAAGATGTAAATTTTAAAGCAGGGAAGAAAGAAATGAACAGAAAAGCGAAAGAGCATAGTATTTAGGATATGAGTACAACTAGGACTCGATATTCCTGTAACATTTACTGATGAAAAATGAATAGCAGCTTGGTATTAAGCATTATTTTCTCTTCTTGTATAACTCTAGTCACAGTTGACATTTTCCATTGCAAATTGCTGTAGGGAGAAAAAGTTGGTGCCCTGAAGCTCCCATTTTGAAGTGGATATTGTTGTTAAATACATATTTGTAATATCCTTTTTCATATCAGTAAGATTTAAATCTTAGTGTTCGGTTCCTAACGTCGCCACTAGTTTAAGTAAAATTCTTTAGTTATTACATACGTGATGTCGAATTCTATATGAAAGGAATAAATATCATTGGTATTGCATGAATAGCCGGCCAGATTTATTATTTATTTTTTCTAATCGATATACATAAATTATAGATTGATTATACACAATTATAAATATATTATATAGGAGTTATATATATATATATATATATATATATATATATATATATATATATATATATATATATATATTGACGGCTATTTAGGTTAGTTCTTCTTTGAAAAACCTATGATCCGTTCGTATTGTACTCTATATAAAAATGAATCAAAATGCTTTGCTTCAGTAATTCTACCAAAAGTGATACAATTGCAAGTACAATGATGAGTGCTATGACCGACTCAAGTGCCCTTGATAATAACATATACCAGAGATTTAGCAACGTGGAAAACGAGCACACCAAGGGAGAAGAAGATAATTTGAGACAAAATAAATTACATGTGAGTCGTCTGGAATCTGTATTTTGAAATTAAGTAGAAGAAATTCAACCAGAAAAATTTATTTACACTTAAAATAGGATCCATGTGAATTATATTAAAATCACGAGCTTGGCATCATTTTTCAAATTTACTGTCAAACCTTATAAATAACGCAATCTATCAAATTTTATTGCTCCATCAATGAAAGAGCAATGACATAATAATGGAGAAATATCTCTCGCCCTAAATTGCTTATTTACTCCTGAAATTAGTAATTTTTTAATTTAAATACAAATAATATTAAATTCTCCGGTTCAAGTCATCTAAAAAAAACCCTTACTTACTTTCCAAAATCTCAAATTACTTTCAGTGGATCGTTGTCCATTTTGGCAAGCTTAAAGATGACTTCAATTTATGGAAAAAAGATACTCCATATTATGAGATTATAGCCAAGGTTGGAAATTAGGGGACCAAATGTTAGTTTCCAGAACTTCAAGTCTTCAAAGAGGCCCATAAGAAATATTTACACGTTCCCAAATACTATGAAAAGCCAAGGAGCTTTGACCCGCCAACTTCATCCATAAAGCAAGCAGACCGTACGATGCATTATTTCGATGTCATATCAAAAAAATAAATAGAAAACCAACAAAAAAAAAAAAAAAAGGAGGAAAAACAAAAAAAGATCACTGTCTTCAGTTCTCTACAAAAACACTCCACAAACAATCTTCCATCTCAGAAAAATGAGAAGTAAACTAAATGGTTCTTGAAAGTTCAGAGCCAATAGGACAAAAAAGATGCACAGCAAAATACTTGCAGGAGTAGAACTAGTTAGCCCATCACCAGCTTTTTATGCTCTCCCTTACCGCCAGAATCATCCATTTTCGCCCAAGATTCTGTGCTGCACCAACAATTCTTCTTCTTCTTCTTCGGACCATAAGTTCAGGTTCAATCTTGTGGGTGATAGGAAGTGGAAGTTCAATGATATTGATACCAGTGAGTGCACCAATTTCCTTTCCCCTACTTCAATTTATTTCTTCTTGGTCTTTTTTTATTTGTTTTTAATTTCAAGATTCATTTAATTAGGTCCAGTGCTTTTTAGTTAGCTTATGTCAGTAAGTATAGTTGAACTGGCCTTGGGACAAACTTCTCTCCTTGTTAATTGAAGCAGAAGTTTCCACTGGGACTGGTTTTCCACTGTAAATGACCTTGATGCACCCTCAAAAAAAGTGGAAATTGAATGAAGATTGAATCTTTTGAGGTTATTGACAGTATGTTTTCACCAATATTGATTTTCCCCCTTCTATGGCTTGGGGGTGGTAGTGCTAGTGCTGTATTTATTTGTAAATTAAGCTTCACAGATGTAGTGAGCTACTTTAAGATGTCATGTTTTGTGCTATGTGATTATGCAGGAGAGTTGAAATAATATACAAAGGTAACTTTTTTTCTTCTTGACATTTTACATGAGAAACTATATTTCAAAAAGAAAAAAAAGGATAACAGTTTAGGTCCACCTTTCCTGTTAGGTTAGCAGCTAAACAATTATTAAATTGGCTATTCAGTTTTCCAACATGTAGCACTCCTAGCTTACTCTTGCTCTGAAACAGTCACTTGCTTTTACAGGTAGAGTGCAAGAATCGGTAAATCACTGGCTGTCAAAGACACAAAACTTTTTCAATGAAGTCACGTCACCGCTGGTAAAAACTGTAAACGATAAAAGAACCAGTGTGCATGATGATACTCAAGATATGGAGGACACATTCATGGCTGAGCAGACTGTTGATAGCCAAACACCGAATGGTGATCTTTCTGTTGCTGCTATTCTTTCCATTGAGCAATTTAGCAGGTAAGACACATTTTTGTGGTCACATTAATTGGAACCACTTATTTCTGCATCAAAAGGCTTGATTATATGTGTCTATCTCCGAAGTGCCTGCTGTGAGTGTAATTTTTTTGCGTTCTTATGTGTTGTGGTGATTATCCTGCCAAAAGGCAGGGCTGCCGATAGATTTAACGTAATTTGAGACATCTCCTCATGCCAAGGAGTCCTCCTCTTTATGTTTGTTGAGCATGTGCTAGAACCTTATTTGTACAGAAGAGAAATATTTTCTTAAACGATATTCCACATAGTTCTTTTGTCAATTTTTCCTGAGTTGATAGACCCTTAAAAGGTCATTTTAGGCACTTTATTAGACAAGTCAGTAACAGGAATCATACTCCTATAATAGTTCAGTGTGAAAAGTTTGTCACTGAACATGTTATTAAGATTAAATTAGTTTCTAGAGAAGTCTCTTTCTCTCTCTCTCTCTCTCTCTCCCCTGTTTTTTTTTCTTGATTGGTTCTAGAGAAATCTCTTAGAAAGCTACTCAGGCAATTTTCTCCGAGGTTCTCTTTAGGGGCGTGGACTGTTTAGGAAGTCCTCTCTGGACACTTTAACGGTCTTATCTATGTTGACGAAGAGTTCTTTTAGGAGACAATTCATTCAGATAAAGTCCTTCAAGAATGTACTTGAGCTATTTAATGAAATGTGAATGGGTGAATATAGAAGAAAATCTGGAGTATGGTAGGGGCGGAGAGAATTTTTGGTTGAGTGTTGAAATGCGTAAAACCGAGAAAGAACACCAATGGCAAAACACTTTGTTGGGCCGATACTGAGAGATGAAAGTTAGTGGAGCGAATGGGATCCGGTAGTCCTTACCGTAAATGATGGATGCTAGGGGTTGTACGTATTGACCCATTCAGTGTTCTAGTTAACACATTAGGTATTCCGGCTGGAGAGTATATTCGTATATTGACTGGATATAAGAGAAATCTGATTACGTAGCTTATTTAATGGGAAAAAATTGCTAAAATGAATAGAATAATAGCCTCTTTTTTTGTATAGGAAGTGTGCTTCCTGATGTTTGAATAGTGTGAAAGGATTGGTATGTCTGTTGTAGAGATGCTGGCATGGGCTGACATGAAGTAGACCTTGCCTATTCTTTTTTTGAATAAAATAACTTGTACTCTCTCCATCACGCTTTCTATTTTGAGACATTTATAATGTTTGACTCACTTGCATTATAATTTATTTTTTTTGATAAATCACTTCCATGATTCTCCCTCATATCAATTTTAGTGCCACCATACGATTGGGGATGAAACTCAAGATGTTCATTTGACTTGTATATAATATAAGTGATAGATGATATTAAGGTGATACATGCAATGTTTGTTTACAACAGAGAAAAACATCACATTAAAGTTGGTTGGTTAGTTAAATGTACTGAATTTGAAATTTGTGAAATTTTTTGTAATATGACATAGTGAGTAGGGGCGTTCATAAAAACCCGAAAAACCGAAGCAAACCGAAAACCGAACCAAACCGACCAAAAAAAACGATGTTTGGTTCGGTTTTGGTTTTGAATTTTAAAAACCGATCAAATTTGGTTTGGTTTTGGTTTTAATAAAAAAATAACCGGAAAAAACCGAACCAAACTGACTATAGAAGTAGCTATTTAAATTTATTATTACACCTATGTATATGTATATTTTTATATAAAGTTTCTAAAATTTTATGGTACATATTAGTCGTTTATATTTTTAGTCTAGTTTTTTGCTATTATAATAATCTAATTCTTTGCCTTTACAGTCTAGTTTGGTTGGTAGTTTTCTTTTGCTAAGTACAAGAATTTATTTCATGGTAAAAATAATCGATTTTTAATTGAGTACTCAAATTATTCATCACTATTTGATTCAACTATCATCAATATATCTTGGTAAATGATAGATTTCTCAAAGAGCAATTGATTTGATAGTGTTACGTTGAAATTGTAGTCTCCGGAATATGTGTTTGGTAGTTATGTCTCATATTTAAGAAAAAATTGATAAATAACCGAAAAACCGAATCGATAAATAACCGACTTAATTGGTTTGGTTTGGTTCCAATATTTGAAGAACCGGCTTACGTGGTTTGGTTTCTTTTTAGGGAAAAACCGATCCAAACCGAACCATGAACACCCTTAATTGTGAGAATGCACGGGAGAAAAATCTATTTATATAACAATATACAATGAGCCCTATATATAATACATATTCTACTCCTACTACATATGGGACGAGGACATATTCTACTCCTACTATATATGGGACTAGGACTATTTACACATAACTATATAACACTCCCCCTCAAACCGGTGCATACAAATCATATATACCGAGCTTGTTACATATGTAACTAATGCGAGGACCAGTGAGAGACTTGTTGAAAATATCTGCAAGTTGATCATTCGACATACATGGCCACTAAACTCCCCCTGAGCAACAAAATCATGTGGTTGCTGATAAACAGAAATTGGCCGAAAAGTTACCAGCAAAATTTGAAAATAGTGAGACTCAACCGAATTCCACACTACAAAATAGGTTCTAAAATACCATCAGAAAACAGAAACTTTTTTGGAAATTACTATTCACGCCGAAAAAGTGCATTGTTCACTCCGGAAAAAATAAAAGTTGTCAGAATTTGATGTAATTTATATGGGTAGGCTCGGAATCACTAGAGGAGTAAGTTATCCCGAAGAAGTTTTGTTAAAAAATGGCCGGACTGGCTCACACGCGCCGGAAAAGTTACTGTAGCTCGTCAGAACCCTAGTTCTAACGGTGCGTGGAGGTGCGTGCGTGATTTTATGCCGGAGCAATTGATTAGGGTTTTGTCGCCTGACTTTTCTGAACAAGATGGTAGTGTTGGTTTTCGCACAACACTTACCTATGAGGAGATAACGCAAATCAATCTTGAGTCGTCAACCAAAAAGACACACGGTGTCTAACTTTTCTATTTCGATGGGACTGAGATTTCTGGGGTTTGGTCGCACAAGGGTTTCGGATCTGATGGTGGTACTGTTATATGCACAGTATCACTGTAGCAGTGATGAACCCTGGGAGCAAGACGAAATTGCCAAAAAATTGCACGGTAATGATATCTTTCTTTCCGGATGTCGCTGGAATGAGGCACAACGATAATTTTCTCGCTGAAGCTCTGATATCATGTGAGAATGCACGGGATAAAAATCTATTTATATAACAATGATACAATAAGCCCTATATATAATATGTATTCTACTCCTACTGCGTATAGGACTAAGACATATTCTACTTCTACTACATATGGAGCTAGGACATATACTACTCCTACTACATAAGGGACTAGGACTATTTACGCATAACTATCTAACAAATATATTGATGGAACAACCAAAATAAGAAGATTTATATAAATCGAAATAAAAGTAGTATTTTAAACAATTTCATATCTTTTAAAGAGTTGAAATTTAATTAATAATCCAAGTTCTAACATGAATACATGATGTCATGTTTTCCTCAAGTTACACAAAATTTTAACCTGTAGTTTAATGCATTTCCACTGTAATTTGAATGGTATTATCTTCACTAAAACTTATAATGTAAAAGGCGTAGATTAGTTTATTTAATTTGTTAAACTATGTGCACAATCAGTTTCTGTTGAATAAGATGCGACGGAGGGGTTAAAAAAATTTAGCTTCTCATTTTGTGGCACATTTGAGCACATCCAAATCTTGGGCGTCTTTAGGACATACTAGGTTGGGATTGCAAAACTTCTAGATGAAGAAATTCTCGAAGTCTATTCTAATCACAATTTTTGGTTTGGTCATAATCCTTGAAATCCATGCAAAGTTACTTAAGAACACAACAGAGGATTCATATAGGCTATACTGACTAGTTAAGATAAAGATTTGGTTGGTTTTGGACATTTGGATTTGCTTTAGTGATTGTCAGGAGTTTGTTTAGTTTGGTTGGAGATTTATATGTCAGTTTAGGGATAAGGGTGATGTTTAGAGATCCTTTAGTTTTAGAAAAGATAAGTTATTGGCATTAGAATGAATGTGTCCAAAATGAAGCACAATGGATATAGAGGACTCATTTAGCCGACTAGCTAGATTGGGATTGAAGTGTATTGCTATTGTAGAGAGGGTGAAATGTAGTGAGGAGAGTTTAATTGGTTTAAGGAAAAAATCCAAAAAGAAAAAGAAAATAAAAATTATCATGATATGGTGAAGCATATTTCTTAATCCTCTTGGAGTTAGGTGATGCAAAAGTTTCTGACATTTTGTATATCCTTGTCCTTGCAACCTTCACTCCTTTTAGTAAGTCATTCTTGCGATTGAGTCTTAAAACTTGTGGAGTTGAGCTTACCATTTTTGATAGCTGTGGTTAGCTTCAATTCCAGACAAACCAATGATGAGTAATATATGTTTTTTTTCAAAATTAAACTCTGGACTTGTATATGACATATGATAGATGTGCAGGATGAACGGATTGACTGGGAAGAAAATGCAGAAGATATTCAAAGCACTTGGTCCTGAATTTTTTCATAGTGATGCTCGCAGTTTGGTTGAATACTGCTGCTTTAGGTTTCTGTCAAAGGATTCTTCTCTCCTTCATCCTTGCCTGAAGGTTTGTTGGCTTAACTTCATGTTTCCTTTCTAGTCTTTCATTAGCTTTTTGATGAGCATAACATCTATTCTTTGCCTTTGCGAAACTGAAATTCTTTTTGGAGCTAGAAGTCTTATGTTCAGTTTGCTCCTGAATCCCACCCCTCCAATCCAATTAAGCTAGAGCCCAGTTTTCCATTTACTAGCTTTAATATATGATGAAAAGTTCTTGTCCAGTTAAGCCCTATTCCTTAAAGTGATCTCTGCTTCTTGATGATTTAACGAAAGACAAACCAAAACTGAAGAAGAGAACATGTAACTCTTAGTTGGCTTGAAGTATCTTTGTGATCCTGTTAGTCATCATCTCTTTATATATGGATGTTATAACGTTTTTAATTCTACCTTTTGTTTTGGTTTCTAAAAGAAGTTTCAATATCTTGCTGGATATTTTGTCGATGATGATGAAGAACTAAATTTTGCTGCTGTGTTGATTCTGCACTCTCTGAAAATTGTAGTATAGGATCAGTTTCATGTTGATTTGAACCATTCAGATCAAGGAAGAGAAGAAGAAAAACAAAGATAGAAACCTTGAGATCTTTCCTTGGTCCTCTAGGAATAGGAACTTTTCCAGTTAGTTTTCTTTTCCATGCCTGAAGTATCTCTATAATTTTGCTTAAACAAAATACAAACTCAATATTTTCAGATAGGAATGAGTGATAAAACTTAAGATTTATATCTACTCATTATTAATATTTTTTAAGATGTTATTGCAGGAACCTGCATTCCAGAGACTGATTTTCGTAACTATGCTTGCCTGGGAGCGACCATATAGGAGCAGAGGAGACCCCCAAGCTAAAGTTTCAGAGAAGCATTCTCTCCAGGTTCTTTCTCTAATCTTTAGATTTGATGATAGGTTGTATGTGACGTGGGTCTTTAAGCTTACGTTGTTGGCTTTATGCTGTTACTGTTAAGCTGTTAATCTAACTAAAGATGCATTTTAAAAGTAAGCTGATGGATAATAAGATAGCATCAACTACAATTGTATGGCACCTTATATTACTCTTCTGATGATCTGCCGAAGAAGATAAACTTCTGGTGATGTGTATGCTCTAGAACTGATATGGTTAGTTGATACCATCTTTTCGGCCTCTCTGCCAAGAATCCACATATATTCTGTCTTTTCTTTCTGTTTTTTGCCTTCCTTTTCTTTCCTCAGTTTGTTCTTGTGGTGTGGAGGGTAGGATATTCTTTATATGCCAAGCTTCTCTATTCTTTTCGATTGTTCGTTTATTTCAGTGAAGATGTCTGTTTAATCAAGTAAGCTGAGGTTTGCTGGTGGTGCTCCCTAGATTTCTAACTTGGATTTGATAGATTTGGAATACTGCTAACAATATCTTCTTTTGAGCAGGAGAGATGGGAAAAAAGTTTTGTTCTCCTTTATGCAGTCAGATCAAGCTCGACTGTTGAAGTTTTAACAAACTTCCCACTTAACCGAGTATAATTTTGGAGGCTGCTTGATTTTTTCCAAGGACAACCTCAAACATTTAATATAACTGAAACAGTGAATAGTTTATGCGTAAATGTGCTGTAAAATGGTGGATGATAAAATCCTTTGCAGTCATTATAGTGCATTTTAGGGGTGAATAAACTGGAAATGCTTGACATAGTTTTAAATATGAACGAAAGTGAAGATGTAGTTACTAGATTAATTCTATCTCGGGGTCATTTTTTCCGGGCTGGTGTAAGGAGAGTAGGAGACTTGGGCTTATAACTACCATTTCGTTTTGTAGAATCTCTTGGAGAACCTTGCATTGTGTACAGAATAGTTGGTTTTCTTTTTTCTAAACCATTTTGTATCTCTGAAGGATATATAGGCGGACGCCCCTCGGTGGCAATACTATTATATATTTATCTATTAAAATCTACAGAAGAAATTGCTGAGAATGAAGAAGGTTTAGGACAGGAGAGGCTGGAGGTGAATGCAGCGAGGAGCAAAATCTTTTGGTTCTCGGTCATATTTAGTGCAGACCTCACTTTTGCTTTCCATGTATCCTAATTGCTTCCCTGACGATCAGAGATAAAAAGTTCTCCTTAATCTGCTAGGATATTTTATATTTGCAATCTTGGAAAGATGGCTTCACCATTATTCATTTATTATATTCAACTGAGTATTTCATGATTGTACTTCTCTGGAATACTATGAACACAAATTTATGACGTCAAGCCTCTTCGTGCTTGACAAAGACTAATTTATTTTTCTAGGCTTTGTTGCATATACTTTTGTTTCTGTAACCTAAATATTTCTGTTCCTGCTGAAGCTAAAGAGAAGACTAGTTGGAGAAGAGGCTTTTATTCGTATTGCTCCTGCTGTTGCTGGTATAGCTGATTGGACAACAGCACACAACCTTTTCAAAGCTCTTGCTGGTAACAATCAGGGCATCTCATTTACCTCATGGTCCACATATATCGGTGAACTTCTCAAGTGAGAGCCCTCTCTTTTTAGTTTCCTTTACAAAAGTTTCTTCTCCAAAGCGTTATTATGTTAGGTGCATGTGATTGCACAGGTCAAATTTACGGTAGATTATCAGCTCATATACACAGAAAGTCGTAATTCTTAGAGAATATCTAGTTTATTAAGTTGACAAATCAAAAGCTGAAGCAGGATTTCTTGACAATTTGGCATACTGTTACAATTCAATAAGAGTTTGACATACCAATAACTGTTTCTTTTTTAATAATTTTTTTTTAATAATGGTTCCTGCTTCCTACCCGTAGTTAGCATGTATCTTCCCCGGTCATACTTTAGTATCACATCGTAGACCCCCACCCCGACTAATGTTAAATCCATGTAAAAAAATATGCCAAAAAATTAGTCCACTTGACTATGAGAAGTTAACGTATCACATAAAACTGAATAGGACAGTATTTAGCGTTCAGATGACTACAAAAGCTTCAGAATATTCATTTGTGAAATCTCCTGCAATTTCTTTCATTTTCTTAACATTCTAGTTGTTTGGTTTTATTAATATTTTGAGTAGTCCTATCCTTTTCGGTAATGGGGGAAATTTTGTTATTAATTCTTATTCTTATTTATTAGAAGGTACTTATGAAGATAACTATTGACTAAGCTTGAAATTTGGAATTCACCAATATAATTTTTCTGATGCTTATTTTCTTATTTTAGAGTGCATGAAGGAAGGAAGTCATACCAGTTTAAAGATTTCGTGCAGCTCCATAATGAGAGAATCTTGTGCATTGCTTCTGGCGGAAAACATCCTGTTCTTAAATGGGAGAATACTATGGCATGGCCTGGAAAACTAATTTTGACTGATAGAGCCCTTTACTTTGAGGTACTCATTAATAATTATATAACTTCCAAAGAAAGTGTAAAGGTCTCATGAGGTGTCCTAACCCATCACTGTCGATGGTAAGTATCTTTCTGGTGATGAAAGTACTTCATCCTTGAGTGTAAAGTTTAGTTGGTATTTTTCCTTTATGCTCCTATTAATTGAGCCAAATGGCTGATGAAATTCGTTTAATTTGGCTAGTTGATCAGTATGCACACTTGTTATAAATCAATTCTGGTGTCTTTCAGGCAGTTGGTTTGATGGGAAAAAGAAATGCATCAAGATTGGATCTTACAGTAGAAGGTTCACTCGTAAAGAGAACAAGAGTTGGGCCTCTGGGATTTGACCTTCTAGATTCTGCTGTATCTGTCACTTCAGGTCCTCAGTGAGTAAGCTTCTCCAACCAATCCCATTTGTCTGTATCATTTCCTTTTTTTTTCTTCGGACGGAAATTTTCTTATCATCTCTCAAGCTTTAAATAGAGCCTCAAATTAGGCCTTCATGACAGCACATACATTTAATGGCCACCTGTCAATTGTTTCAGCTTCTTAAGATCACATTCTATATAGAAAGATCCCTCCTCAGAACCTAAAGCTTTCCAAAAAGTTATTCTCACTTTACACTTCTACCTGTTTTATTACGTCTAGGAGAGACCATTGTCACATCTCAAAGAGACAAAAGAAGGGAGACTATGTCAACCATTATTTTCTGTAAGAAGATCCAGATAAGAGGAGGAACCGGTTCATCTAATCTTACCTTGAACCATAACAGAATCTGACTAATTTTTTTCTTTCTTTTGATAAGTATTAAGTAAGAATCTGACTATATGACCGATAAATATATGAAAAAATATATTATTTAGGACACTTCACTTGAACAAGAGAACAAGACTAAACTCTGCCTGGGTTTTCAAGTTTTCTTGCCTTAAGTTTATCACAATGCATTCTGACCCCACACCTTGAATAATTCTTCTTTTAAACCCCTGAGTAAATTCATTCTGTTATACATTTTACTTGAATGGAAGAGACTAATCTAGGAGTTCATACCTTTAGATTTAAGCACAAATCCATGGAGAAAATTTCATAGTTCAGTTTCTCTTAATTCTTTTCAAAGCTTGCTTGAACTTAAATGTACCCTGCAGGAATTAGGGAGTGCAACATACACAGAATTATGTATTCTTGACTACCTATCAAAAAAAGCACTTCCACCCATTTTAGCAAACAAACTAACTTTTCCCGGTCTTCCGAAACTTGATTATCCTTTGATACTATACTATACTACTGAAGTTATCATACTATTTAATGTGTGTATGGATGAGTGTTGCATATAAAACAAACATTCTACTATGTGTTGATGGGATTGGTGAGATTGTGATTGGGGATGTCTTTTTTTTTTTTTTTTTTTTTTTTTTTTTTTTTTTTTTTTTTTTTTTTTTTTTTTTTTTCTGAATGTATTTTTAAATGTTATAGTATTACTTATTGAACTTTACTGGTAGTAGATGTATTATTTTGACTTCCTTAACCTTTCCATTTCGTTAAAAGAAACCGGGAGCCGTAACTGAGACAATCCCATTTAGGACAGAAGGAAGTAGGCTTGGAAATGCTCTTAGTTACATCCTAACTTCAAGTTTCACATATTCATGCCAATCTTAAAAGGAAGTACATTAACTAATCACCAAAATTGTCATATGACTAACATGGGCGGATTTATAGCTCAAATTATGGGGCACGTGAACCCATGATCTCTCCGTCAAATTTTGTATTTTCTATAATTATTCTAATATTATCTGTTGGCCCCATGCTCCAAAAGGTTGAATGGTGCACTTGGTTGAATACTGAATTATTTACCCAAAGGAACAAGGATCAATTCCCACTTATTACTATTTTTTCTCTCATTTCTTTAGCGGTGCACTCATATTCTAGAAATCCTAGATCGGCCTCTGAATTGACTAACTAGTAATTTGCATCCGATCTGAATCCTTATGCCACTCGATTTATCTTGTTAGCCACTTTGTCAAAGTCATTTCGGCCTTGGAACACAGATGTTCCCGTGTTTCTTCTTTCTCTCAATTACTGCAGACAAATTTCATGCTTCGATTCAAGCCTAGACTTGCATGGTAGACGATCCTAAAATCATTTGTTCTTCCCTATGTTAGTTGACTATACAAGTTCTCTGACTGGAATTATAGTTTCATATGACGTCTTTTTTTGTTCGTTTATTTTCCTTCTGTTTTGATGTCAAGATCTCCCTGCAACATCCTTCTGGACAACTAGTTATCATTTCATTTATGTGCTTTTATTTTCCCTTGTGTTTCATCTTTCCATTAAGAATGGGAAGTTGCTGTATGAAATATCCAACCCCTCCTCCCTGAAGCTGTAACCTGCATTCATACTTGTAATAATGACTACTTTTATCTTTACAAAAAATAATGGCTAGTTTTACTGACTCTTTGACTTATTCAGTTTGTAAGGTGGTTTTGCATCTTGTAGTGGATTTTTTCTTTTAGCCGATTCAGAAATGCTTATAAATATATTCTGTTTTAAATTTATTCTACTCGTATCAGGTTGGACACATGGGTATTAGAATTTGTGGACTGGGGAGGAGAAATGAGACGGGATGTGTGGTATGCATGCATCAGTGAAGTAATTGCTTTATACAAGTTCATACGAGAATTTGGACCGGAGGAAGGTGATCAATCAGTGTACAATGTCTATGGTGCCCAGAAAGGGAAGGCAAGAGCAATTTCTTATGCTACCAATGCCGTTAGGAGACTTCAGGCTCTTCAATATGCTCAAAAGCTCTTGGAGGAGCCAACTAAATTGGTTCAGTTCTCATATTTGCAAAATGCACCTTATGGTGACGTTGTATTACAAACTCTAGCAGTTAATTGTTGGGGTGGACCATTGATTACAAAAGTGACCGATCAAGAGTATCAATCACGGGGATCACCTAAACCCTCAAACGAGGCAACAGAAAGTAGTAGCCATGTGTTTGACATAGATGGAAGTGTTTACCTGCGAAAGTGGATGAAGTCTCCATCATGGGATTCTAGTGCTTCACTTGCTTTTTGGAAGAACTCCCTGTCGAAACGGGGTATAGTTTTCAGTAAAACTCTTGTTGTCGCTGATATGAATTTGATTGAAAAAGCAGCAGTGACCTGTAGAGATAAATATCAAGTAGCAGAGAAAACACAAGCCACAATTGACGCTGCAATGATTGAAGGGATACCTAGTAACATCGACCTTTTTAAGGTTGTCTTGCCTCTTTCCTTTCTGTTTCTTTCTATCTGCAAATTTTTTTGACTTTTGGATTGATTAGCCTGCATATATACATCCCATATTTCCAGAACAATTAACAACCTTTTTCTTTAGAAAATAAATTAAGAACCTTTTTGAAATTATTCATAGGTTTAAAATTTTAAATGCTTGGTTATTTAGGATGATAAGCATGTTAAATTTTGTAAAAGAAAGTTTCTCCAAAAGGACTTGCACTTGAATGGTCGATGAGGATAACTTGAGAGCTTTGCTATTTGTTTTTGCACAAGGTAGGCTGATATGTTGATATTATCTTGTGCTTGAAAAAATTATAGAAGCCTCATTGTACCCAAAGGTGTGCCCTCGTGGTTGATTAAGTTGGAAAGAAGACTATGGGGAACCATGGTTAAAATCTGAGTAGAGACAAAATTAGTTAGGCCAATTTTCCCGTTAAAGACATAGTTACGTGAATAAAATTATGCTCTCTCTAACAGCTTAAGTTATGGAATGAGATGGTCACATACTTCAACAGGATATGAGAGGAGCAGTACTTGATTCAAGTCCACTGCCACCCATTTTCAAGAAAAATTTCCACGTGCTTGGCTCCTAAAAAAGAATCAAACGCGGACGTGAGGTGTTGTATTGAGACATAAATAATTAAACAAAAGCGTGCTTTCTCTAAATCTTGGTGGGAAGAGCTACCTGATATCTGTATTGTGGGAAGATACAAGTACCGATAAAATAGTGAACTTTCATGTAGCTGGCCCGGAGTCCAGTAATATAAACTAAAAAGAGAAACTATTGAAGCCTCACTAGTTATGACTATTGTTTACTTTTTCACCGACAATTTTTTTGTGGTTATGGCTTCAAATGAGACAGCTTTTCTTCTTTCTTTTCTTGTGAACTGATCTTTAAAGTATTTGACTTCAGTTGAGAACCTCTATCAGTGCTTCTTTTACTTCATTATTATATTGGATGTTAAAACATGGCGGCTCAACATCTAGCCAGGGTTACTTCTCCATTCAAGAAGAAATGGGGTTTTGCCCGAGGGGGGGGAAGGGGGGGGGGGGGA
>MCJB01029627.1:0-68654 GCA_002018475.1 Nicotiana obtusifolia | reverse complement strand
AAGGCCTACCTAGAGAGGCAGTTGAATTTACAACAAAGGGAATGGGTCTAGGGCCTATGGAAAGTCAATCATTACGGTAACTCTACCTAGAAGATTGGAGATCCCAAGATCTAGGTTCAAGGAGATCAAACAAAGTAATGAACGACAGTTGAACATTGTCAAAACAAAATTTTGTGATCCATTCTCATGAAAAGACAATGTTAGGGAACAAGTATAAAGCGTTACAGTTTTTTTAATGATTATCTAATTCTGATACATGTGCTGTCAGAAAATGTAATCAACGGGGTTACATGTTTAGAAATCACCTATGTAAGTGTGAAGTGTAAGCCGCTTCAAGGAGAAGTTAACAAGGCCAAATTCTCTATACACTTATAAAACCAGGAGGTGTTCATGGCTGAAACGAACACAACATTGAGAACCAAAGACGTTTAAGGGTTAGTTGTGTGGCTTATGTTGTCTAGGTATACACTAAAGCTCGACGGTTCAAAGATATCAAATCTACCGATTGACCGAGTATATCCGATATAAGTTCACTATGGAAAGTTCAAAGGGAAACCTACTTATCCAAATACAGCTAAACCTTAATTGCAAATCACACAATTTATACGTACCTTCTTCTTTAGACCATTCCCTCATGTGGGGGATTGTTGGAATTTATTAAGAAATGCATAGTCATGCATGGTCTTAATATAAATGGAGTGAAAGGGAAATGGAAGAAATAATTTTGGAGGGAAATGAATTTCAAATTCATTAAGTTTGGAAAAATTCATTGTCCCACATGGGATGGGGAAACTTCTTTTAGTGTGTTTATATAGTGAAACACATTATATGATTCTCAAAAGGCTGAGAAAAAGAAAGACCCCTCGCGCCGTCGTCGTCATCACTCGTTCGGCTTCGGCTTCGGATTCGGTCAAATGATCGATCGATAAGATTAATTTTTTTGACCAAAGTTTAGTTAAGTTTTTAATTAATTAATGAATCCGAATTTAATTAAATTTTTTATTTCCGTTTTTCCCAAACAATGTGACTGTTCCAACGGTCATCTTCCCAACAGTCATCTTCCTAAACAGTGTGACTGTTGGAAAACTCCATTTTTGAACATATTTTACACCTGTTCAAGCACACTAACAGTGGTCTACAAAATACCATCTTCTGTGACTCATTTCGTTGCAGATTATTCACGATATCATACAGAAAAAAAAGAAAATCCTCTTCCTCTTTATAATATTTCAGTTTTTCCCGCCACTGTTTATCACCATTCCAACAGTGAGCATTTTTTTTTTCTGCTGTGATTTGAAAAAACGTTACTTTGAGTTCGCTGGAATTCTGTGATTTGTTTTGCCGCTATCACAGAAACAATTTCCGTTCTATCCTGGGAGGAAGTAACCCATAATCCTTGGCAACTGTGGGAGGGTAATAATTCCTTAAGGAAACACAAATAACTTGTGGGTTCGGAAAGTTTTCTACTTCATCTATTTTTCTTGTTTCAGAAACTATACAGAAGAACACTATAATTAAATTAACAAATATTTCCTCGGTATGCAATGAGAATATAGGAAAAGCTAATAGTTAAAATTAGTAAATTAATTCACTCCATAAACGTTCAGCAATTAAAGAAGTTAAAGATTTAATATTTAAAGCAAGCTAAAACTTGACAAAGCCACACAGCCACTTCTTGTATTTGTTTAGTGACAAAAAATATATACTAATACACTTATTCAGTCGAGTCAAACTATCTCTCTCTCTCTTCAGTCAGTCAAACACACACACTCTCTCGCGCGCATATATATATATATATATATCTGTATGGGGTCGAACTCGGACCGCCTACATGGGACAAATCGGATTCTAGTTTATACGGTTGGTATCAATCGTAATTACTGTTCGATAAACCAAGGTCAAGATATCAAAGATCGAAGAGCGAGACCGAATAACATCGAAGCATGAATATCGAGGTATCAAAGATCGAAGGTCGAGATCGAACAACATCGAACCAGAACTTGAAGTCATGGTACCCGAGATGAACCTATTGAGCTCGATTCCGGGAAATGCCCTAGGGTAAGTTATCAAATTTGAATGACGAAACGACCGAAAATCCCGTGATAAGTAAGAATCTCGACAGGAATCACGGCATCAATTAATAAGACCGTTAAATCAGCACATCAAAAGATATTTTACCTTGTAAACAGATTCTTGCCTTGAATAAAGGATTATCCCCACGCTATATAAAGGGGCAATGTAATTGTTCTAGGGGATCACAAAAAAAATAATCATCAATACAAAGAAAAGAAGTCTGCTTTCATTATTTTATATATTACTTTATTCATCTGATTTCGTTTATATTTGCTGTTCATCTTGGAGGAATCAGTCAAGGCCAGGATTATCCAAGGCTTGTGGTTTGCATTTCTTCTCCATTTATTTACTGACTTTAATTTTCAGTATATTATCCGTTATTTGTATCAAACCAAATCACGTATCCTTAAAACCACGTACAAATTCAATTGTTATCCGAAGCCAAGGGTAAACAGTTTAGCGCTCATCGTGGGGCTAAGGATAATAGTAAGTGCTTGATATAATTTTTTGTCACGCAAATTGTTTTACACTTGCTCTTCGAAGAATCTCTAATTTCAAATTACAGTACTGCTATGTCGCATTCACAACCTATGCCTTTGTACATCGATAATGAATTTGATCGTCAAGGCGAAAACAATAACACAGCACCTGTGATGAAGTTCCGATCGATGCTAACTCACAAGTAGCAGTCGATGTAGATCAAACTACTGGCCCGTCAAATAGCATTCGTAGGGAACCCCGATCAACAACACAGGGTCCCCAAAACGACGAAAGGGACGGGATCAGTCTCAGAATGATCTTTGATATGTTGCAAGCCCAGCAGGCAGCCATTGCTCAATTACAAAGTCGAAGCCAAATATGGAACAAAGTTGAGCTCGGCCCTTCTTGAGAAATTGTTCCCAGAAATGAACCAGTTGCAGGAGAGCCGAATGAAGGTGAATCGAGGGCAAACTCTGGAACTGTGAGGATGCTCGAGGAATTAACCAAACGAGTTGAATCTAGAGAGAAAAAAATTGAGGCAAACGATAAAAAGGTGGAAACGTACAACTCCAGAGTGGATCAAATCCCAGGAGCACCCCCGATATTAAAAGGCCTGGATTCCAAAAAATTCGTGCAAAAGCCTTTCCCATCGAGCGCCGCTCCAAAACTAATACCCTAGAAATTTCGCATGCCGAAAATCCCCAAGTATAATGGAACGATTGATCCAAACGAGCATGTGACCGCATACACATGCGCTATAAAAGGGAACGACTTAGAAGACGACGAGATCGAATCCGTTCTTTTGAAAAAGTTCAGCGAAACCTTGTCAAAGAGGGCCATGACATGGTATCATAACTTACCCCCTAATTCCATTGACTCTTTCACTATGCTTGCAGATTCCTTTGTAAAAGCACATGCAGGCGCCATCAAAGTGGAAACGTAAAAGTCGGACCTATTCAAAGTCAGATAAAAGGATAACGAGATGCTCAGAGAATTCGTATCTCGTTTTCAGATGGAGTGTATAGACCTGCCACCGGTCACTGACGATTGGGTTGTTCAGGCCTTCACCCAAGGGCTCAACATTCGAAGCTCGACGGCCTCGTAGCAACTCAAGAAAAACTTGATAGAATATCCTGCCATCACGTGGGCCGATGTACATAACCGATACCAATCGAAAATCAGAGTCGAAGACGATTAACTTGGAGCCCCTTCGGGATCCATTTATCCCGTCAGAACCCATGATAGAGTTCGAAGGGAGATTTATCGTGAACTGAGACTGAATAGAGATCGACATCGGCCATATCATGGGGATAGAAAAATCATTACAGCAAGGCAAAACTCCTTGAGACACGAAAGGAGAAACGATCAAGGTCGGAATAACCGAGGGCCCATAATTAAAGGTAACTTCGAGAAAACCATCGGTCATCAAGAAGCGCCGCGGTTATCGGAATACAATTTCAATGTTGATGCGGCTACTCTTGTATCAGCTATCGGTCGCATCAAAGACACTAAGTAGCCTCGACCGTTACAATCGGATCCAGCCTAAAGGGATCCCAATCTAATATGCAAATATCACGGTACTCCATAGAACAGAAGATTGCCGACAATTGAGAGAAGAGGTAGCAAGGTTGCTCAAAAACGAACATCTTCGAGAATTCTTAAGCGACCAAGCAAAGAACCATTTTGGAAACAGAAATAGACAGGCAAACCAAGAAGAGCCACAACACACGATTAACATGATTATCGACGGAATAGATGCCCCTCAAGGTCCGATGCTGAAACGCACCAAGATATCCATTACCAGGGAAAAACGCACTCGAGATTACGCAATTGGGGGGATATTACATTTTAGCGAGGAAGATGCGGAAGGGATTATACAATCCCACAGTGACGCGCTAGTGATATCTGTGCTTATACACAGAATTAAAGTGAAACGCATATTGGTCGACCCGGGCAATTCGGCCAATATAATCCAATCGTGGGTCGTAGAAAAACTCGGCCTAACGGATCGAATTGTCCCTACAGTCCGAGTACTCAATGGTTTTAACATGGCATGTGAAACAACCAAGGGCGAAATAACATTGCCAATAAACACCGCCGGAACCATTCGGGAAACAAAGTTTTGCATAATCGATGGGGACATGAGGTACAAGCTCTACTCTGGAGACCATGGATCCACGACATGAGAGCCGTACCTTTGACGCTGCATTAAGTAATGAAATTCCCATCACCAGATGGACTTACAATGGTCTACGGGGAACAACCGGCTGCGAAAGAAATATTCGCGGTGGAAGAAATGACACCAGTACCAACAGTCCCTTCACAAAGGGTTGAGAACAAGATAAAATAGCAATCACAAACATCATCCTCGACAAACGTAGTCAAACAAACATATGTCGAGGATGACGATTACGGAATCCCCAGATCTTTCGTCGGTCCCGATGAGTCCGATGCTACCAAATCAACGATTGAGGAACTCGAGCAAGTCTCGCTCCTAGAAGACTTGCCGGAATGAAAGGTATATCTAGGCTCGGGCCTAAGCTCCGAGCTCAGGACAAAATTTATCCAATTTCTTATAACTAACGAAGATTGCTTCGCTTGGTCCCACCTTGATATAACATGTACACCACCGAAGATAACAACTCACAAGCTGAGCCTGGATCAGAAATTCCGGCCGGTCAAGCAAAAAGGGAGGCCTCAATGCCGAGATCAAACACGCATTCATCAAGGATGAGGTAACTAAACTTCTAAAGATAGGGTTCATTTGGGAGGTTAAATACCCGGAATGGTTAGCAAACGTAGTAGTAGTCCCTAAAAAGAGGAATAAATTAAGAATGTGTGTAGATTATAAGGATCTAAATAAGGCATACCCAAAAGATTCTTTCCCTTTACCCAACATCGGTCGCATGATCGATGCTACCGCTGGCCATGAGACTCTTAGTTTTCTCGATGCTTACTCTGGCTATAATGGACCCGGCTGATCAAGAAAAAACATCTTTCATCACTAAGTACGGCACATACTGTTACAACGTGATGCCATTTGGGTTAAAAAATGCAGGAGCCACTTATCAACGCATAGTAAACCGAATGTTAGAAAAACAACTAAGAAAAATGATGGAAGTTTATATTGACGATATGTTAGTTAAGTCCCTGCGAGCAGAGGACCATTTGAACCATTTGCAGGAAACATTCGACGTGTTGAAGCAATACAACATAAAGTTGAACCCCGAAAAATGCGCATTTGGTGTGGGCTCGGGCAAGTTCCTCGATTTCATGGTCTCGAATCGAGGAATAGAAATAAACCCCGAAAAGATCAAAGCGATCGAGGACATCACAGTCGTAGATAATGTGAAGGCTGTACAAAAGCTGACAGGCCGTATAGCCGCTTTGGGACGATTTATTTCAAGATCATCTGATAAAAGCCATCGATTTTTCAATCTATTGAAAAAGAAGAACAACTTCTCATGGACACCTAAATGCCAACACGTCTTAGAAGAGCTCAAAAGATATCTGTCTAGCCCGCCCTTACTACATACACCGAAGATAGGTGAACAACTGTACCTTTACCTTGCGGTCTCAGAGGTGGCGGTAAGTGGAGTTTTAGTTCGAGAAGAGCAAGGTACGCAATTTCCAATTTATTACGTTAGCAGAACCTTAGGCGAGGCTGAGACTAGGTACCCTCACCTGGAAAAACTGGCACTCGCTCTGTTGAGTGCCTCCAGAAAATTGAAGCCTTATTTCTAGTGTCATCCCATATACGTTGTAACGACTTACCCGTTAAGAAGCATAATACATAAGCCCGAGCTCTCCGGCCGATTGGCCAAATGGGCTATCGAAGTAAGCGGGTGTGATATCGAATATCGACCTTGAACCGCCATCAAATCTCAGGTGTTGGCAGATTTCGTTGCCAATTTTACACCATCCCTAATACCCGAGTTCAAAAGAGAGCTACTGGCCGAATCAAGAACTCCTTCGGGAGTGTGGACCCTGTTCACAGATGGTGCCTCGAACGCGAAGAAATCGGGGCTTGGTATCGTGCTAAAGCCCTCGACCGGTAACACAATTCGATAGTCTATCAAGGCTGTAAAGTTAACTAACAATGAAGCAGAATATGAGGTCATGATTGCAGGTTTAGTACTAGCCAAAAGCCTGGAAGCGGAAATAATCGAAGCTAAGTGCGACTCCCTTCTTGTGGTAAATCAAGTCAACAGAACTTTCGAGGTCAGAGAAGGACGGATGCAAAGATATTTAGACAAACTACAAGTTACACTGCATAGGTTCAAAGAATGGACCTTACAACACATACCTCGAGAACAAAACAGCGAAGCCGACGCCCTCGCCAGTTTGGGATCATCGGTCGAAGATGATGAGATCGAATCCGAAAAGGTCGTACAGCTCATGAGGTCGGTAGTGGAAGAAGGCCACGCGGAAATCAATACGACGAGTCTAACCTGGGATTGGAGGAACAAATACATAGAATATCTCCGCTTCGGAAAACTCCCCTCAGATCCAAAAGAATCAAGAGCCTTGCGCACAAAGGCGGCTCGGTTCTGCTTGTCCAATGATGGAATTCTATTTAGAAGAACATTCGGTGGCCCCCTCGCGATATGTCTGGGACCGAGTGACACTGAATACATTTTAAGAGAAATCCACAAAGGCACTTGTGGGAACCACTCCGGTGCCGAACCCCTAATCCGAAAAATAATCAGAGCCGGTTATTATTGGATCGACATGGAAAAGGACGCGAAGGAGTTCGTTCACAAATGTAACGAATGTCAAAGGCATGCCCCGATGATCCATCAGCCGGGGGAAACGTTGCACTCGGTCTTATCACCATGGCCGTTCATGAAATGGGGAATGGACATCGTTGGCCCTCTTCCCTACACACCAGGTAAGGCTCAATCCATTATTTTTATGACTGATTATTTCTCCAAATGGGTGGAAGCGCAGGCATATGAGAATGTTAGGGAAAAAGAAGTAATCGAGTTCATTTGGGATCACATCATATGTCGGTTTGGGATGCCATCAGAGATCGTGTGTGACAACGGGAAACAGTTCGTCGGCAGTAAAGTGACAAAATTCCTCGAAGATAACAAGATCAAAAGAATCCTATCAACGCCCTACCACCCCAGCGGGAATGGACAAGCCGAATCTACCAACAAAATAATAATTCGAAATCTCAAAAAGAGGTTAACCGATGAGAAGGGGAAATGGAAATAAATATTGCCTGAAGTCCTTTGGGCGTATCGTACAACCAAGAAATCTAGCACCGGAGCCACTCCCTTTTCCCTGGTGTACGGTGCTGAAGCTTTGATACCGGTCGAAGTCGGTGAACCAAGTGTCAGATTCCGCTATGCGACCGAAGAATCAAACCACGAGGCTATGAATACGAATCTGGAACTATTGGATGAAAGAAGGGAAGCTGCCCTTGCTCGATTGGCTGCTCAAAAACAAAAGATCGAAAGATACTACAACAGGAGAAACCACTTTCGACATTTCAACATCGGAGATTTAGTACTCAGGAAGGTCACACCCAACACACAAAACCCCAACGAAGGGAAGTTGGGACCGAACTGGGAAGGACCTTACTCCATCATAAAGATCACCGGAAACGGATCATACAAGCTTGGAATGATGGATGGCAAACAACTACCAAACAACTAGAACATAAATCACTTGAAACGATACTATTGCTAAGGTACGATCCTTCATTCCTCATTTTTACTTGTTTTTATTCTACATCGGCAAACTAACATTCACAGGTACCAAATAAAGTAGCCTCGAATCGGAAAGTACGGGATGTTAGGACTGAAAGCACACGTTGCACTCTTTTTTCCTTCGACCGGTTTTGTCCCAAATTGGGTTTTACGGCAACGTTTTTTACGAGGCAACCAGTAAATCGTGCTAACTTAGATTTGAAGACTGATCATAGATCGATGACAACAATACTCGGTGCTAATCATCGATCGACCTCAAGTATCGGAAGACTGCTTGGCTACTTTAACTCGGGGAAACATCCCTAGAATCAAAGATCATTAGGAATCGATGTAAGGGTCAAACGGTCAAAGGAATCGTACCCAAATAGATTGATGTATCCCCGAAATAAACTGTACAAGCACGTGAACAAGAATAAGATCTCTTGCACCAATATCCTGCCTCCGAGCCCAAGGGCCGTTTTGATTTTCTTTGTTCAATCAAATACTGTGAGCACGTGATTTTTGCCATACCGAAATACTCCTATAAAATCAATAAAATAGTTTTTAATTAATTTTTAACCATTTTAGGAATTTTATTAGATTCTAAATTACTTGTATTTTCTTGCTTGTTTAATATTTAAGTAATTAAATCATGAAAATACAAAAATATCATGCATCTCATTTAGGATTTATTTTTATATTTTTTAGGATTGAATTAGTAATCATTTGTTTTATAAAATTAGAAAATCATAAAAAATAGTTCATTTTACTCTTTTCATAATTTTTAGTCTTTAATTCTTAGAATCAAGTGTTATTATAATTTTTATAATTAGCTATTTAGTTTAATTTTACATTTAGGTAATTTAGGATTTTTAGTTATCAAGTTCTCTAATTTTAAAAATTAAAAAGAGAAAATCAAAAAACAAAACAAATTGGAAATAAAATAAAATAAAAGAGGAAAATCGGATTGGGCTGACATTTTAAAGGTTAAGCTGAGCCCAACAGCCGGACTGGCCCAAGACCCCAGCTACCCCTTTTACCCAAAACGGTGCCGTGTGGACTAAGCGTATGATCTGATCCGTTGATCTCAACAGATTTAACTGCTCAGAACTAATTCCTTCTGATTATATAAATGTCGGAACCGACCCACCCCCTACCCCATTTCACCTTCCAAAACGACCCCTCCTCTGAAACTGAAATCTAACCCTAGCTGCCCCAAATCCCTCTGAAGCCATGACTGTTTCACACCTCAAACCCACTCCAAAATCGACCAAAATCATACCCAAACAACCATCGTTACCCCTCACCCCGAATCTATACCCCGTTTTAACCCAAAATCCCTGGAACCACTCCGATGTTAAATCGAAAAAAAAAAAAACAGAAATCCTAAAGTCGAAGCCTTTCGGAGCCGATTTAAAGTCAAAATGGACTTTAATCGTGTGTTCTTAACAAGAATACACGGTTAAGGTCAATTTTGGCTTAAAAATCATATTTTTTAAAGATGTTTGCCCGGGTATTTCCTTCTCTTTTCTTTTTCATTTTTGTTGTCTTTTTAATTGTTTGTTTTAGCGTTTCTCACCTTCTACCCCTTTCTGTAGTTTTCTAGTTTTGATTTTATGTTTGGGGTCAAATTTGCGGTCTCATATGCGGTCGCATTTCTACAATGCGTGCTGCATATCTTACAATGAGATCACGAATCGAGACAGATATATTTGACAAAAATTAATGTCAAATTTGTGGTCTCATATGCGGTCGCATTTCTACAATGCGAACCGCATATCTTACAATGAGATCACAGATCGAGATAGATTTTTTGGCAAAGATCAATGTCAAATATGCGGTCTCATATGCGATCGCATTTCTACAATGCGAGCCGCATATCTTACAATGAGATCGCAGATCGAGACTGATCTTTTGACAAAGATCAATATCAAATTTGCGGTCTCATATGCGATCGCATTTCTACAATGCGAACCGCATATCTTACCATGAGATCGCGGATCGAAACAGATTTTAGGCAAAGATCAACGTCAGAAATGCGGTCACATATGCGATCGCATTTCTACAATGCGGTCACAATTGCGGTCGCATTTCTACAGTGCGAGCCGCATACCTCACCAATGTGGTGAACGCTAAGGTTATAATCTGCGATAGTCCGGGTCGGGTTGACTTGACCCGTAATGGTCTAACAAAGTTAAAACAGTATCTTTAAGGGGTTTAATTTGGGTAATATCTGAGAATTAATTTGGGAAAGCTTCTGGGAGGTCCTTAACAGCAATTAAATAAGTTAAAAAAGGAAACATTGGGGTAAAAAGGGGACATTTCAAAAGTAATAACAGAAATCTGTTGGAGAGATTCTGTAATCACATGCAAAACAAAAACAGATTTAGGGAGAGGGAGATATTGGGGAGATTTGGGGGCTAACAGATAGATTTTATTCCACAATTTGTAGGGCTTGTTGAAGGATATATATAACAGAATATTTTTTAGAAAAAGAGACGGATAGACTCATACAGAAGACTCTCATTTCACTAGTTTTCAGAGATAGAGATCACACACATAGACACCCACTCATACACTCCCTCTCATCTGCACCCATTCACTCTCATTCTCTCACATTCACACACGGAAAACCCATTAGTAGCTTGAACTTCTAGAAATACAAAAAATAAAAGAAAATAGCTGAGTGATTTCGAGAATAGTTCAATAATTATGAGTTTTCAAGATGCTGTTGGATTCACAATTGAAGCTGTTGATATGCTTCCGTTGTTTGCTGTCCATGCATTTTAAAGAAAGAATCACATATTATAATTAACAATACAAGTAAAATTAATATTTTCATTAAGAAATTATATTTTTTTCTCTATACTAAAAATAAATGTGCATAAGTAAAATAACATCTCCAATAAAGCAATTACACCAATCACAATAAGAAAAGTAAAAAAAATCTCCAATAGTTTAATTATATCATGTACGTAAATGTCGAATTGAATAAATTACAAGTTCTCAAAAATCAAAATCTTAAATCTCATGTTTTTCTAAGCAACGCTTAGAAATTTTCATCATAATTTAGTAGTAAAGGATTTAAATTATATTTAATAACCACATAATAGCACAAATTTTTATGTTATAATAAAAAAAAGAATTATTAAAATTAATTTGATCTCCATCCAAAATTCTCATCGAGACCCAATGTTTTCGATTTCAAAAGAAGAAAAATAACTTATTTAAGATTAAGAGACATGCTTATTTTATGGAACTTTTAAAATTTAAAGTCTTCTATTGCTAGAGATTACAGATAAGATAATATAATAGGGGAGCGAAAAATATAAAAAAATAATAAACGACAAATAGAAAATTAGGAGGTAGCGGAAAAGAAAAATAATTTGGACAAAAAGAAATAAAAAGCACAAAGAAAAGGGGAACCTAAACAAGGTTCAAAATAAATTTGAACTTGGATTTTACACCTGAGAAAAGCTTTCACAACAGTATACCAGTCACCTTTATCTAGTTTGCGAGTAGAGGTGGCAGGATCAAATTTTTAATCTAGTTTAAGAAAATTCTATATAAGCATATGTAATTTTACCGACCTAATGGGTAGGGGTAGGAAAATTAACTCAAACCCGTCCAACCTGCCCAATCTTTAATGAGTTTGGGCTAGAACAGTTTGAAAATGAGTTGTTTTGTGCTTGCCTAAGTTAACCCATAAAAATTAATCAGCCCAAATGGACCTATGATGATGCCTACCTTGACCCATGAAAATGTTCAAAGTTAGAATTCTACCTTGACCCATGTGCTGGAAAATATTTTTTAATTTTTTCATGTTTGGTTGGTTTAAATATAAAAATATTTTTTTTATGAATTCGTTTCTGAAAATAAAGAAGAAACACATTATCACAACAGAAAAATAACAAATAAAATCTATATCAATAAAATGAAGGACGGGTATTGAGCTATTTTTTAGGTATCATAATAAAATAAAATAAAATACTCATTTTATTAAAATGAAAGAAAATATTTTTTATTCAACATGAAAAGTAAATATCCTTTTTGTTGAAATAAAAGAAAATATCTATTCTACAACAGGAAAAGAAAGTATTCATTTTATGAAAAAGAAAATACCTTTTCTATATCATGAAAAGAAAGTACGCTTTTTGTTGCAACAAAAGAAATTACTTTTTCTATAACATGAAAAGAAATTACTCATTTTGTGAAAAAGAAAATACTTTTATATGTCATGAAAAGAAAGTATTTATTTTATTGAAAAATACATCATAAAAAGAAAATATTCATTTTGTTGAAATGAAAAGAAAATACTCTATTTACAACATTAAAAGAAAGTACTCCAAATAATATTTTTATTTAGGGATGTGGTGAGGGTGAGGGGTAGGGCGGGGTTTGGGGTGGGTGAGACTGAGAAGTTATAATTTTATTAATTTTGTTTATTATTCTGATCTTTGTTAGTATTATAAGATGAATAACAATCTAATAAAATTCTAAATCCAAATTGAGGAAAGACATCATTTGGCATGAATTGACATTTATTCCAAAACATAAGATAATTTTTATGTATGCTTGTTTAAACATTGAGAATATTGCAAAGCTTTGGGTTAATTTGGGCGGGTTGAGTTACAACCCATTATTTAATCATTTTGGCTCGGCCTATCTTAACCCAAGTGAACTTTGAGCAAGGTTGAGCACTAACTCATTTAATGAGTCAGCCCATATTGACCAGTCCAAATACAGCACAAACAACCCATCCTAAAGCGCGCGTGTGTGTGTATATATATATATATATATATATATATCTATATATATATATTTGGACATAATTTTTTTTATTTTAAAAAAAAATTGAAATATCATTTTTTATTTCAGTTCTAAAAAAAAATCAAGAAAAATTTTCAAGTTCCAAAAACTGATTTAAGCCAGTTTTTGGGTAAATTTTTTTTTTCACTCACAAAACTTTAATTTTTTCAAGTAAAATACATGTCCAAATTCAACTTCCAAAAATTATTTTTTCACCACAACTTCAAAAACTTTATTTTTCAAGTTTCAATTAAATTTATGTCCAAATATACTAGATTGTATTAAGTCCGAGGCGGAGCTACCCCTTCGGATGCGGGTTCGATTGAACCCAATAATTTTTGACCGAACCTTGTATTTATCTTAAAGAATTATTGAATTATTTATAAATTGTTGATTAAGAACCCAATAACTTAAAAAATTGAAATACTGAATCCACAAGTTTTAGATTCTTATTCTGCCTCTTTATGCACTCATTGCCTAACATCTAAGTTTCGCAATGATATATGCATGATGAATTAATTACTAAAAAGTAGTGGTAATTATTGTATTTGTTCAGAATGGTCGGCACGTAACTCATATATAGAGGCACTTAGTACGGACTATATGCCACTTGATTACAATCATACAAAATCTGCGTGAATATATAATTGTTAAGTTGACTATTTTTAGATGGAATATGTTGATATTGGTGGAAATATTGATGGAGAATATATTACTACTAGATGGGACCAACACTTTGGATTAGAGCGTATTTTATAAAATACTATTTGCCAACGTAAAGAGTACAATATTTATCTGAAGAACATGTGTTCTATATCATGGTAACTTTTGCTTGAAAGATATTGCTCTGTGATGAAGACAAGAATCATTTGTAAGATCTGTTAACATTATCCAAGCAGGAGCACTTGCAATACGTAAGAAGTTCTGCGTCTTATTGTTGCAAAGATAAAATTAACATTTAATGCTTTTTGCACCATGAGTCTGATGAAATAGTATTTCCTAAGCAATGAGAAAACATGTCAGGATATGAATGAAGTTGGTATCTTCTCTGCTGAGAGTGCAGCAGGATATACATTGCTAATGGCTTGAGAGTTAATTTGAGTTGAAATCACAGATAATGAAATTTTCCTTGATCTACATCGCAGTAGAATATAATGGCTCTGGTGTTGCATTCTTTTAGCTTTCTTGGTGCTACTATGCATTCCAAATGTAAGTATTTCTTACAAAGGCATAAAAGAATATCTGTAGTGCATAGATTAACTTGAGAAAATCCCAGTGATGGCAACAACAGAAGAGGCCAATCACTATAGAAATGGAAAATGGAACTGCACATTGTGGTTGATTGCTTGTTCATGAAATCTGCTGAAAGTAATGTATGACCAGAGGCACAGTTATTTGCAATAACATTAAGTACTTCATTGCATGAGAGCGTGATAGATCGTAGATGATTCCCTCTAATACCCACATTGTATTCTTCTTTACCTCTAAATCTGATGATTGAAGCTTTTCAAACCAATCTTTTTACTCTCTTCAATGATTTTGCTGTCAGCATTGGGTGTTTTTATTCATTGATTGCCTCTTTTAGAACAGTAGTTTTCATCTGCAAGACCTCTGGCAAATCAATCACAAAATGTTAGTTTCTTTCAAGCAATTCAAGCAGTACGCCCTTGTATCCATACCTGCAGATAAGCAGATTGATATCATTGGTCTGCTCTATAATGTCGCAATTCAAATAAATTGCAGGGCTAGCAAGGAACAGAGAATATAAAATGCCAGATCGATAGCTAAGTTCTCGCTAATGCACCAAGTTTAGGGAAAGGCCAGATCACATTGATATCATTTGCTGTTCTGTACTGTCTCCACAAAATGGATTCAAATAACTTGGCGCGGGCAGTGAGGAATAGAGAGCAGAGAACGGCGAAGAAAGGCTGGATCACATTTCTATAGAGTTTTATACGTAGTCTTATCTTGCATTTCTGCCATGGAATGTTTCTTGCTGTGAACCCATGAGCTCCTGGTCACGCAGCAGGCTCGGCCTCAGTGAAGAACAAAAAGGAAATTTCATCAATTCATAGCTCGATCCCCCTAGTTAAGCCATAACTCGAAAGAAATGCATCGTGTTATCTAATTCAGTTGAATGTATCAAGTTATGTGGTAATGACCTGCTTATCAATGATTATATCATTTAAGCAATATAGAGATTGCTTATTACCAATCAAACCTATCTGAAGTTTTTGCCAGGTTGGTACCTATAGTCCTAACAACAAGTTCTTTCCATTAGCCAGATCAATTCCATTCCACGTCTAAAAAAAATTGAAACCTTGTATCCAGATTGTGAGAAGAAAAACTTTACCTGAGAGATATACCATTCAGTTGTATTATAGATCCTGCTATCAGCACAAACATGGGCAACAGGGTTATCTATCTGCACATGTAAATTTTGGAACGGTAGATAAACACATTAACAATAAAAAAACACCAGAATTTAGACAGTTTGACATCGAGGGTGTTCTTTGAAACTCACAGGAAATAACATAATGTATCTAAAAGCAATATTTGAGGCACCTCAAACAAAGCAAAATCCAGGAAAGCGATAGTGCATCTACCAAGGTCGAATCCTCTGCTGATGCAGTGCCGCTTTTTTAACTATGGTTGTATCGTAAGTGGAAATCTGATGTAGTTTCCACGTCTGTCATTCTACCTCCAATCCTGCTTCCTTCAGCAGTCATGGCTTAAAGATCCACAATATCAACAAGATTGTGCCAAAACATACAATTAGTCACCAAATGTAATTTAAAACATGAACATTTAGATGAAAGAATTAACAGCTAAAGATAAATATGTTAATACAATATAGTAAGCAATGCTTAAAATTTTGTTGGAAAAGTTACAACTAATACCAACAAGACTTACTGGTAAAAATGAGTAAGATTGAACAAAGAACATAATAAATTACAAAAAGTTTTCTTAATAAATACCAAAAGAGTTCGTAAAAGTGAACTTATGCAGGTACTAATTTCGGTCCATAGAGAATAAGCAACCTAACATTTCAATGCAAAGTTATAAAGCATGCTATTTTGGGTTGAAATAAAATGATAGCGCAACTTTCTGTAGCAACTGACAGTACTTTGTAGTACTAACATAGGGAAGCATTTCAGTCTGCAGGACTACCTGACTCAATGAACATGCAGAACAGCACAAAAAGGACATGAACTTTTCTCCACCTGAAAGTCCATTAACCTGCATCTACATATGTAACACAACTATCACACTGGAAACATATATCTATCTAATGGAATATATCATTAAGAGAGGAATAGAAGTAATACATAGGTCCAGTGTAGTCCTGAACCCATCTAGAAATGGAAAGAAAGATCATTAATAACAAGATGAGAAAAGAAATCTAGTTACAAGCTAATTCTGCACGATAATTGTATTAATGTTGTATATTGTGTTAGAAACAATATTTGCCTGAACAAGCTAATTCTTAAGATCGCCCTTTAATGTAAGGGGAACACGAATCGCCTAAAAATTAAGTTACTTACAGAAAGAAAATCACATAACATGTACGGCTAGAATATGATTTTTTCTGTTTTCCTCTTGAAGATCAACCACTCTTCTGATAGCAATAGGAGAACGGAGAGTTGAAATTGAAGAGCTGTAGTATACGTTGCAGCTGAAAATGACTATGGAAACCTTAACAAATACTAACTCACCATCAGGAACAGTAAAGCTTCAAATTTTATGGATTGCATCAGTGAGCCTGTCATTCCGTCTATATCAAGAACAAGTATATGCTAGCTGACAATGGCAATCCCAATTTATAGTTATTTGTAGACCTTTTTCATTTAAGTAACTATGTTTAACTTATAAATAGGGTTTATTTATAAGTTATATTACAGTTTGACTTAAAAGAATAAAGATTTATCTGTAAAAGCTCATATAAATAGGTTGATTAAATAAGCATTTGACAAAGTCTGCATCAGTTTGTGGGGATACATCAATAAGAAACAGAAATTTTTTCTAACACTTAAACTATATGACAAGGGTATCACTATTTCTATTTGGATTTACAAAGCAGTAGTTACTTGACAGCATAAGTATATAACAATAGTATTATCTCTTTAAACTGAAGTTCTGAATAGTAGAGCTTAAAACTTTGTTTGGAAAATTATAGTAGCTAATACCAACATGAGTTACTGGTAAAGAATTTTAACTCACAAGAATTTTAACTCACCCGATCAGTTGTCTCCATTACCATTAATTTACAACAGTAGTCTTTGTTGTCTCGCTGATATATTCCAAAGTTGATGATTGAGGTTGGGATGCTGCTGGACATAGCCCTAAAATCTCCCTTTAATGACTTCTTTGAGTCCTCACTTATGGAGATGGAGCTGCTACGAAAAGCATATTAACAAAGAAAAGATAAGTCGGCTGAAACACCAATTTCTCTTCAAGCAGTTGAATTTCACAAAATCAAGAAGGATTCAACCATTATTTTAATTGGAACTGCAAAATACCAAGCAAAGCCCCTAATTTCACTTCTGCCAAAAGCGAAACAAAATCGTCGGTGGCAATCAATGTAAACTACAAAATTACCTATTTAGATTTTCTCTGGAAGACACTCAAATCAGCAAATGCAGGACACAAAAGGAATTTACACCTAGCACAGAAGTAGTAAAAAGACCAAACTGCCCTCTGTCAGCAAGCAGGAATGTCGACGGTCCCCTGCTTGCTTTAGGGCTCTTCTATATAGTAACTAGATGGGATTGGGCCGTTTGAAATTATAGCATCTTCCACTTTGACAAATACTATTTCTCAGCGCAAAGAATCAACATTTTATATTATGGTAGCGGAATAAACTCCGTTTTCTTCCATTATTTGAGCCTCTTTGCTCTTTTTTAGCAGACTTAGTTCTTTTGGACACAATTGAGTCCTCAGGCTAAGGCCCTTTTTACATTGGCCTCACTCTACTTTTTATGGCTCCTTGTAGTTCTTCCCATGCCCTTTCCTGCAGTTTTTTTAACTTTGTTCTTCTTCTTTCTGACACCTTTTGCAGCATATCAGGACTCTTGTCTATTTTTGCAAGAGAAGGAAATGGTTCATGAAACCATTTCCTTAACCTAACCATCCCATCTCCTACACTCTATCATCAGAACAATCACCAATCTCATGTGATTCTATCCCATACTTTCATTTATAGTCTCTTCATTATCATTAATATCTTCACTTAATACAATCATTGCTCTAGCTTTTTCAGTTAAACCAACAAGAGTGGTGAAGGAGATCCAGCCACTCTTTCTTCTCCCTTTCCCCTCACATCTACTTCAACACCCTCACTTTTTTTTTACCACCAATTTTTTCAGACCCACCAATTTCTACACTAGCAATTGTACCAACCAACACAAACCTATTTTCAAAATTTTCAGCAATTTTAGAAGCAACATCAGAAATTTTTAACCCAGAAGTTACCTGCTCAGTTTCAGATGAAACTGGTTCTTCCCCCTCAGTCGTAGACCTGAAGGACTCATAAGACTTTTAGGGTTCTTCTGCTTGACTGGCTTGTAGCATCTCACTCAATTTCTTAGCTTGTTCTCTACTGGGCACTGTGTTGCATGCAATCATTTTGATAAGCTTTTTTTTTGGGGGGTTTGGGTGGTTGAAAGTGTGGCTGAAGGTTCTTTAGGTGGTGAGAAAGGGTTTTCTAAGTTTTTGAGATTCTCATGGATGTTTGACATTCAATCAATTCGGAAACTTGAGAGAAATAGAGAGAGTTTTGAGGTTTTGGAAATTTTGATCTTTCAAAAAATTTGAGATAAGAGGGTAAGGTCAGATCAATTTAAAAAGGGAAAGGTTGTGTGTATACTGACACATTTTTTAAAGTCTAGAAGTCTAATCACATTGGAAATTCAGTATATGTTCGACTCTTCCCCAAATATTTCGGTAATTATGGCATGTGGGACTCTTGATGAAACTGGTTTGTTTGTAACTAATTGGTTCAAAAGTAGTTTGGGATAAAGTGGGAGTCTTTTCAGTTCATGATCCATATGCAGTTATTTCAAATTATGCGGAGTGTAGAATACATACCTTATAAGCTTGATGAACCAAGTTCTTCACTGAAAGTTCTCTTATGTAAGACTGATTTTTTCCCAAGAAAATAAGGATAATATCATTAGACATCAGCGAGACATTTTAGCATATGACACAAGAGTATACTAATAAAATCATGAGATTGAGCAATATCTAATCTAATTATTCACAAAATTTACAAATTATCTAACCAATCGTTGAGTTAGAACCAATTTCTTTTAGGTGATCTTAATCATTCCTAATTCTAACCTGTTTCTTTCAAAGTGATCCCTACTCAAAGCTTTTGTGAAAATGTCAGTAATTTCCTTATTAGTAGCACAAAATTCCACAAGTGATCAACACATCTCAAAAGTATCTCTTTGAAAACGATGCCCAACATCTATGTGCTTAGTTCTTTTGTGATGGACTGGGTTCTGGTCATACTAATTGCGCTACTGTTATCACAAATTATGGGGATATAACTCAGCTTCAGCAGTAGACAAAGCCATAGAGTTTTACTTTTTGGTGGCCCCAGATACAAGATATGAACCAAGAAAGTGTGCCATACATGAAGTGCTCTTTCTATCCATAAGAAAACCAGCATAATCAACATCAACATATCCTACTAAATTAAAAGTACTACCTTTTGGATAGCATTGGCAAAGATCAGTAGTGCCTTTTAGATATCTCAAGATCCTCTTGACAGCCTTCAAGTGAGACTCCTTTAGATTTGCCTGAAATCTAGCATAAAGGCATACACTGAAAATAATGTCAGGTCTACTAGCAGTGAGATATAACAAAGAGCCAATTGACTTTTTCAAAAAGCCTTCGCACTCCTATTCAATGGGGCTATTAGAGAAGCAGCTTTGTTCCTGCAAAAGACTTTTTAGTCCCGTCCAACAAGAGAGGTAAAACCTTTCTATTCAAATGAGACGCACTCCCATTGTCTCGCTAAAGCCAGCAGCAAGACATAGAGCAGGGATTGAGTAGTCTTGGGAGGCGGAGTTATATTCTCCGGTTACGAGTTGACGACGTTTTCACTACTCAAACTTGAAAAAGTCTTTTACACCTTCGGGAAAGCGTACCGGAAAACCCAACTTTCGCTTAAAATCTATTCCCCTATACATCTTCTGATCAACAGATGAACCAAGTTAATCTAAATCCAATTTCGTGGATGTTGCAATAGGAGTGTCAATTTCTTTGGATGTTCCTTCCTTGTTTTGTTACTGAGGAATAGGTTCATGGACAAGTTCCCTCAAGTTTGAGGATTAGTTCCTCTCTAGTCAGTTCCCCTAGTCAGGTTGCCCTGGGTGGAAGGACCTGTTCCATAACCTGTTCTTTCCCGTGATGCAGCTTCACGCTGGACTGTTATTTCATTATTTGAATTTCTTGTCAGCCCAATCTCTTCATCATTTTGTTCCTGCCTCTCAGAAAGAATATTAGTTTCATCAAAAACAACATGTACACTTTCTTCTACACACATAGTTCCTTTGTTATATATCTTATAAGCTTTACTATGTGAAGAATATCCCAAGAATACCCCCTCATCACTTCTGAGATCAAACGTACCTAGGGAGTTTTTTTTAATTATTTTGCACAAAGCACTTGCATCCAAATGCCCTAAGGTGGGATATATTTGGTTTTCTCCCTTTAAGTAACTCATAGGGAGTCTTCTCAACAGTGTTCACAGCTTCTACCTAGAAGTTATGGGAAAATTTACTACTAAGTAGTATAGTCTTAGCCATTTCCTCCAATGTCCTATTCTTTCTTTCAACTATTCTATTTTGTTGTGGAGTTCTAGGAGCAGAAAAATTATGATATATGCCATGCTCATCACAAAATTTAGCAAAATTAGCATTCTCAAATTCAGTACCATGATCAGACCCTATTGATGCAAGCTGATTACCTAGTTGTTTTTGAGTTTTTCTAATAAATGAAGTGAACATGTCAAATGCTTCATCTTTAGATGTTAAAATAGTGTCCAATTAAACCTAGATTAATCATCAATAAATACCATAACGTATCTCTTACCATCTCTGCTCATTGTCCTCATTTGGTCCATACAGATCCATATGGACCAATTTCATCAACCTAGTAGTACTCACCATTTTCTTACTTTTGAAAGAAGATCTTACTTGATTCCCCCTCGCACAAGCCTCACAAACTATATCTTCCTTGGACTTAATGTTAGGCAGTCTTATCACAAAGTCCTTGGAGATTAGTTTGTTGAGTTGACTTAGACTAGCATATCCAAGTCTCTTATGCCAAAGGAGGGGATCACTGTCCATGATATTCTAGCAAGTGAGTTCATTATCTGAGAGTGTGGACAGATCCACCATATATGTCTTTCACTTTTCTTCCCTGCAAGACTTTCTTTTCATTTTCAAAGGAGACATTATCTCCTTTAAAGGCCACAAGTGAAAGAACCTTTTCTTATTTCCTGTCATGTGTTTTGAGCAACCTCTTTCCAATATTATTTTTTGGTTGTTCTCTCTCACTTGGACCTGCAAAAGAAAATTAGAGGTTAGTCTTAGGAACCTAAACTAGTTTGGGTTCCTTTGTAAGGTAACTGGATAAATCAATTTTTTATTTACTCAAATTGACAACCTATTCTTCCCTAGAAAAAAAAGTTTTGTTCCTTAGACTTGCCTTTTCTTTTTCTACACATTCACTCCTATAGTGTCCAGTATTACACAGTGAGTGCAAATCTTATTCCCAGAAAGTGTTAGGTACTTGCTTTTGGAATCCCATTTAGGTGCACAGTTCCCAAAGCCAAGTCCCTTTCTATTGCTACTATGGTGTTCTTGTAGCCATGAAAGTGCATCGGAGGACTTGTTCCATTTACATGTTCTATCAAGTTCATCCTTAACCTTAGTCAAGTCCTCATTCAAAGCTATTACCTATTAATTCCTTTTGTATAGCCCATCTTTTACCTTTCCTAGATTTTCTTCTAGTGTGACTTGTGTGACACTAGCTATTTCTTTACCTGTTCCTAACTTCAATATCAAATTTTTAGATCTAAGTTCTAAGATAGCTATGTCAAATGTATGAACCTGGTTCTTCAAGGCAGTATTTTCTTTTTCAGTTTCACAAGTCCTAATTTCTAGGTTTTTGCATTTTGCTTTTAAAAGGTTACATTCTTTTAATAATTGTTCTTTTTCAGAACTTGTATTCTTAGATCCATCAATTAAAGTTAGCAACAATTCTGATAGTCTATCTTTAAAAGGAAATTTAATTTTTTCTTTAAGGTCTAGAAAACTTATCTCAGATTCTTCATCAGGTTCATCTATAGATTCTCCAGTTGTCATAAGAGCTCGTTCAGCATTATCATCATCGTTGTCCTCATCTGAACTCTCTTTCCAAGTAGCAACCATTGCTTTGGATGGCCTTTTGTTGTAGTTCTTCTTGTAATGAACCTGTTCCTTTTTTAGGACCCTTATTTCAGATTTATCCTCTTTCCACTCGACTTCCCACGTAGGATAATTCTTGATCATGTGGTCCTGTTTACCACATTTGAAGCATCCATCAATCATCTCCAAGTGATAATGACTATTGGATAGTGGTGACCTAGTGGATTGCTTTTTATAGTTTCCAGGTAGTGCACTCATTTTGATCTATTCCTAAGGTGTTAGCCTCTTCAAGGATAACCCGCTCTGATACCAATTAATGTTTTATACTTCAATACCACAAAAGAGGGGAGGTGATTTCTATGGTGCCTGATTTTCGCGTGCACTAGATTATCGAAGGACCTGGTTCTTCTATGTGTTCCTTGCACTACAGTTGCGGAATAAATAACGCAGAAAGTAAAGAACACAACAATTTTTACGTCAAAGACACCCGGCTCAAAAGGTGAAAAAATCACGACCTACTACCCAGTAGGATTTTCTCCAAACACTTCACTACAAATCTGAGCCAACAACAAAGTTTACAAACTCTTGCAAACCTAATGATTACCTCTAACCCTTGTAGCAACCAGCCACAAGTTGTTGCGACTGCTTCAAGTTAACTCTAACTTGAACAATACAACTAGAGTTTACAACCTCTTGCAAACCTGAGGATTAACTTTAACCCTTATAGCAACACACCACAGGCTGTTGCAACTACTTCAAGTTAACTCTAACTTGAAAGATACAACTCAGGTACCTAGTACAATTTACTTCTTAGAAAGCTGAAAGGGTACAATTCAAAACGCCTACTACACTTTGAACTAGAAATAAAAAAAGACACATAAAGCTCTTTATGGAGCTGGTTCTTCAATATGGTTCGTGTAGCTTCATGATCGCACTCTTAAATATCACAGGAATTGCTCACAAAATGCCTTGCTATTTTTCTTTCAATTCGTGCTTAACTTCAGTATGTGTACATCACCCTGTAAAAGAGAACAAAACTGATATTTATAGAGTTAGTAGAATAAGGATTAACTAGAAGTGTAAACTTTACTCTTCCTTGGTGGAAGAGTTCTAGTTATCTTCAACTTCTAACTCTTTTGTTATCTTGGATAGAGTTCTCTTCAAGTATGGAGTCCTGCTCCTTATTAAATATGCAACCTTTTCGTTCAGGGATTATCAGAAATAACCACTTATACTTATCCGTTTCACGTGCATGCCTTTTGCTTGATTCTGCCTGTCACCTGTGTACACTATCCATGGACCTGGTTCATGCATGTGTTCCTTTGTCAATCATCAAAACAAAAACCGCTCAGGTCAACAGTTTTGAAGCAAGTGACTTGTATGAGTGGACTACACATTACAAAGTTCAGCAATGTACAGTTCTAGCATCAATTAATTCGCCAACTCTTGTAATCTTAACATCTGAAATTGATAAAAAAAATATTAAATGCATTATCTCTGGAGCATTATCACTATTTGAAAACCAAAGTTTAGAACACACAAACCCCATATTCAATTCAATATTATTTAAGCAATACTTTTGATAGCATATAACCATCTTTAAAATGGCGGCAGTGCATCTATCAAGGTCGAATCCTTTGTTGATGCAGTATCGCCTTTTTAATAAATGATGTACCATTAGCGGTGTCTGATATAGCTTAGACGTCACTCATTTCTCCTTCATCTCACTTCTTTCAGCAATCATGGCTAAAAAGTCCACAATGTGAACAAGATTCTGCCAGAAAAAGTATACAATTAATCACCAGATGTAGTTTGTTATTTTACATTCAATTCCGCATAATACATAGATCTCACAAAATTTGATATGTGTATTATTTAATAACGCAAACAAAACATTGCATCATAGCTACGCGCCAATTATCTTTTTGTTATGAGGCCAAACATTGTATTATCTTATGCAAAATTTTCTGTTGCGATTAATTATTCCAATATTTCAACCAAAACGACCTCTTAGACATTATTAAGATGAAGTGAGCTGGAAAAAACATCTTCCCTTCTATCCATGTAAACGCAGAGAAACAAACTGATTATAAATCAGAAGCAGATTAGAATTGTAGCTCAAATACAAGAAAATCAGAAGGCTCATCCATTCTGAAATCTCCAATTCAGAAAATGACAAAACATTCAAATACAAACAAAGATGGAAAATTGGCGGAAACCCTAGTTTCTTTTCAAACTTGTCTTTGAGTTTCACAAACAACAAAAACTCGAACAACAAACCAATAAAAACCGTGAAACAAAATAATCAAAGTCACCCATATGAAGGAGAAGCAATAGAACAGTAAAACTAATCTTTCAACCATGTGATTATCTTAGTGGACCAAGTGTGAATCGCGCAAAACTCAGGAAAAACCTCAATCTCATGTAAAAATATCACTTTATATTCCAGAAATTGATATTCAGTTTATGAAAGCAAAAAGCACTAAGCAACGAAGAAGGAGAAGAGCAAAATTACAGTATTGTGGTAAAGCAGAGCAAAACTAAGCGGTAGCAGCAGAGTGCAAAATTACATAAATAGTCTTTATCTAAATAACACAAATTAACTAGTGCATGGACACATACCTAATATAAAAGCACTGCAAATACCAAATTGCGCTCTGTCAACAAGCAGGGATATCAGACGGAGAGCTACTTCTGCGCTCTTCTATATAGTAGGAATATAAGTAAGAATATTATAGCTTAAGAAAGGGATGAAGGGGCAAGTACGTAATTAATGGTGACAAGAAAGGCATATCAGTAAAGACCAAAGAGAAATTAGAGTCATTTGCATGGATTAGGGGCAAAAGTCGTGAGCCACATCATTGCATGCTGGCGATAGTGTTTTAGTTTTGTAGGGAGAGAATGGTTTATTTTGTCCCTCATACAATTCATAGTATTTGTTTGTCTTACAATTTTGTGAATTAAAAAGTGTAAGATATGGATTCACAAATTTATGAGATAAAAAGATGTCTCACATAACTAATGTCAGTTGTGTGAGACACATCATAAAATTTTTCGGAGAGAATGCATATACGGAGGCATTATTAAAAGTTTATGGGTTTTAAATTTGTCACAAAACTTAATTTATTTTAATTATTGGATATAAAATTAAATATTTATATATTTAATAAATCTTTTCATATGAATATAAGATTTAAGTAGAGTTGCGTTCGTTCGAACTCATAACTAATATTATAGCTCCACCCTTGATTGAGTAAAAGCTTTTTAAAAGAAATATTGGGGCCCAAAAAATTAAAATGAAAAAAACTGTCAATTTATTAAGATTTCAGTATCTAATACTTATAAAAGTTTTGCTAATTTGACATTTAGGTTTTGAGATTATATATAACTCCTATAAGAAAGTAGGGACAAAGACTCACCACGTGATAAAGTGTTTTATTGTTGCTTTTCAATCATTTCAGGTAACTGTATTATCAGTTTTATAAGTTTCAATATAATTCGCAGTAATATTAAATATTCGTTTAGTCGTTGCTACAATGCTCGTATAACACATGCTTTCAAATAGTTAATTAAGGAAAAGAAAACTGGAAGAAATGTTTTTCCTGTCTGTTTCTCATAGAATCATTAATCATATATACAAGATTGTTGTCTTAATTTAAGCCACTAAACTAGGAGTTAGTTACCTAAAATCATGAAGAGCTAAATATATATTTTCATGATTATCTAATATACAATAACAAAAAATATTAACATATATTCTAATATACATAAATATATGTACTCTACTATATATAGTCTAACACACCCTCGCAGTCGAAACGGGAGGTCTACGAACGCTTAGACTATCCCTAAAATCTTCAAAGAGAACGCGCGGCAGACCCTTTGTGAAAATGTCAGCTATTTGATAACGAGATGGAACATGAAGTACCCGGACCTCTCTACGTTGAACCTTTTCACGAACAAAATGAATGTCCATCTCAATGTGCTTAGTGCGCTGATGTTGGACAGGATTACCCGAAAGATATATGGCACTCACATTATCACAATAAACTAAAGTCGCCTTTGAAACAGGACATAGCAACTCAAGTAATAAATTTTGAATCCAACATGATTCGAAGACAACATTTGCAACATCCCTGTATTCAGCTTCAGCACTGGATTTAGATAAGGTGGGTTGGCGTTTGGATGACCAAGAAACCAAATTGTCCCCAAGAAAGACACAGTATCCAGAAGTGGAGCGACGGGTATCCGGACAACTCCCCCAGTCGGCATCCGTGTATGACAAGAGATAATTGATAGAAGATTTATACAAATGAATACCAAAATCAATCGTACCTTGTACATACCAGAGAATACGCTTCAAAGCGTCCATGTGCTTGACTTTCGGATCATGCATGAATAAACAGACCTGTTGGATGGCATAAGAAATGTCAGGTCGAGTGAAAGTCAAGTACTGAAGAGCACCGGCCAGTTGGCGATATTTAGAAGGGTCATCATAAGCAATCCCAGAACTTGACCCGAGTTTGCCTTTTGTATCAACAGGAGTGGTACACGGTTTGCAATTTGACATGCCTGCCCGTTCTAGAATTTCTTCGGCATATTTTCTCTGTGACAGAAAAAGACCATTGTTGTCCCTGGAAACTGCAACACCTAAAAAATAGCTCAAAAGTCCAAGATCTTTCATAGCAAATTCCGAGCTAAGATTTGACATAATTGATCGCTGAAGAGTATCTGAAGAGGCAGTGAGAATAATATCATCCACATACAACAAAATGTAAGTAATGTCAGAACCATGACAATAGATGAAAAGAGAATTGTCAGATTTGCTGTGAACAAAACCAATGGATGAGACAAAATCAGCAAAACGTTGATACCAAGCCCGAGGTGCCTGCTTCAAACCATAAAGAGATTTTCGGAGCAGACAAACATGATCAGGACGTGTAGGGTCTTTAAACCCGAAAGGTTGGTACATGTAGACAGTCTCATTCAAATTGCCATGCAAGAAAGCATTCTTGACATCTAACTGATGAATTGGCCAATTTTTAGACAATGCAATACTGAGAACCACCCTGATAGTCGCCGGTTTGACAACCGGACTGAAAGTTTCATCACAATCAATACCATCCCGCTGAGATTTCCCATCACCTACAAGACGGGCTTTATGCCTCTCAAAAGTACCGTCAGATTTCTTTTTATGCCGAAAAATCCACAAAGAGCGAATAATATTCACATTAGAAGGACGCGGGACTAAATCCCAAGTCTTATTTTCAATAAGAGCATTATATTCATCTTGCATAGCATCTTTCCAATTTGCATCATCTAGTGCACACTTCGGGTTTCTTGGGAGAGGGGAGATAGTGTGAGTTGTAGCACTTAATGCATGGTTACGATATTTGGGATTTGGCTTAAAGATACCGTGTTGACTACGGGTAGTCATACGGTGAGGTGGTGACGAAGGAATTGGAGGAGTCGAGGTAGGTGTAGGAGACCGTAAGTGAGGAGGTCTATAGGGTCCACTAGTAGAGGATGGACTGGATGAGTTTTGTATAGGCATGGAGTTCCGTAATGGAGTTGTGGAAGAAGGAGGTGAGCCACAATCACCTTGTGGACTTGACTGATGTATGCGCACAAAAGGTGGAGTAGTGGATGGATCTCCACTAGTCGGCTGGGCCGAATTAGTAGGCAAGGAAGATGGAGAATGGAAGGAGGACTCATGTGAGGGCTGGGTCAGAGTATAAGGCTGCTTTGTTGGAGTAGAATTTGATGCATTATTATGTAAATAATGAAAATGCAAGGGGGAAACATCATAGTCCAAAAAATCATATGACGATGATGATGGAGTATGGATTTTAGAAAATGGGAAATTAGACTCATCAAACCAAACATGTCTAGCTACAATTATTTTACGAGAGGAAGGATCATAGCACTTGTATCCACGATGATTAGACGGGTAACCTAGGAATACACATGGAGTTGATCGAGATTGTAGCTTATTAATGTTTGTAGATGGGAAAAGGGGAAAACATAGACACCTACAAACTCGGAGGTGAGAATAAGAAGGAGTCTTTTGATATAAAATTTGAGTAGGAGATTTGTATCCTAATAATTTGAAGGCAAGATATTTAAGAGATAGGTGGCCATCTCTAAGGCATGGTGCCAAAAAATTGGTGGCATGGAAGCATGAGCTAAAAGAGTACGCACAATATTATTGATAGACTTTATTTTTCGCTCAGCTTTTCCGTTTTGTGGGGATGTGTTTGGACAAGAAAAACGGAAAGACATGCCATGTTGTTCACAAAATTTGTGGAATGGACCATTATCAAATTCACGACCATTATCACATTGAAATGATTTAATATCACGTTCAAACTGAGTTTTGACATATGTTCGAATAGATAGAAATAAAGAGTAGACTTGAGATTTACGAGAAATCGGAAAAGTCCATAGGAAATTACTATAGTTATCAAGAAAAAGAACATAATATCGATGTCCGGCATGACTGACAACAGGAGAAGTCCATAAATCACTATGAACAATATCAAAAGGCAAAGTAGTAGTAGAAAGAGAATCATAGAAAGGTAATTTCACTAATTTTTCCAAAGGACAAGAATGACAAGCAGTTTTTTGAGCCTTATTGCATTCAATTAAATTACTACTACGTAAAGAAGAGAAAACGGCATCTCCCGGGTGACCCAGACGAGAGTGCCAAATACTAAGAGAAATGGCTGCAAAAACTGAAGGAAATGAAGACGAATTGGCTCGTAAATTTGTGAGTGGATAAAGATTGCCCGATCTCTCACACCTCATTATTTGTGTCCCCATTTGCAAGTCCTTCACACAAAAACCAAAGGGATCAAACTCAACAGAAACTGAATTATCGGTAGTGAATTTTCGAACTGAAACAAGGTTTTTAATGATATGAGGAGCATGGAGAACATTTTTAAGAGATAATGATGGTGAAGTATGGGGTAGGGAAGTGTGACCATATCCACAAATTGGAATCATACTACCATTACCAACTACAATTGCATTGTTTTTATCTTTGCTCAAATGAAAATAAGACGAGAGATTACCATGCGAGTGGGTCATGTGTGACGTAGCTCCTGTGTCCATATAGAAATTGTCATCCGGTGGTTGCAATGTGAGAGTATGCATTGCTTGATCGATATCAGTTGGAGCATAACCCGTGCTAGGAGGTGAGACAGTGTAATATGCTTGATGAGGACGAGCACCAAGAATGCCTTGTTGAGAAGGCTGTTGCCGTTGAGGAGGATGGCGAAACTGCCAGCCCGAGGTTGGGTAAGGGCAAGGAGGTGTGGCCCATGGTTGAGGCCCCCAGGAAGCCCAAGGTGGAAAGAACCACTATCCATGATGAGCTGCTGCAGTAGAACAAGGCTGCTGAGCGTGAGTCTGAGATGTCTGGTTACGACCACTAGTGTTGCTGCCTGTGTTATTTCGATTGTTATTGTTGCAGCTGCCATTGTTGCGAGTGTTGCGGTTGTATTTCCCACCTTTGTTGCGGTTGTTGCGATTGTTAGCGTCCCCATTGGAAGCAGCGTTACCACCAATTTCAGCCACACGAGCCGTGTCTGAACTAGAACAATGAGCAAGAGAACCATCATCATTGCCCTGTTCCTCAAACTCTAACATCGATCACAGCGTCTCGAACGAAGGGAGAGGATGAATGTGTTGCACAGAAGAACGAAATGGCTTATATTCTTCAGAGAGACCCTTGAGAAGCTGAAGAGCCATTCGATTGTCCGACACTTTCTCTCCTATGTTGAGTAAACTATCAGCCAAAACCTTAAGTCGAGTGCAGTAGGATTTGACGCCATTAAATTGTTCTAATTTTGTATTGTTGAATTGAGCGTCCAATTGAAGAGCCCTAGCAGACTTATTGTTTTGAAAAAAATTCACCAAACGATTCCAAGCATCGACCGTCTTATCATCTGGATTGATAATGGTGTTAAGGAGGTCGTTGGATATCGTACCATAGATCCATTGACGAACTATATTGTCTAGACGCTACCACAAAGCCGGGTCAATAGCGTCTTTGGTGACTGCCGAGGAAGAAGATGAAGCTTTAGGATCAACGGGCATAATGTGATCAATTACCAAGTATGCCCGACAATGAAGTTGAAATAACGTCGACCAATTATTGTATTGTGTTCCGTCGTAATCAAGAATGACCGGAACACAAGTCTTGATATTGCCGACGGTGGTTGCGGGATGAAGCTTGGTAATGTCAGCCATGGAGGAGAATAAGGGAATGTGGAAGAGATGAAGAAAATAAGGTTTGAGAGAGAAGAAAATAAGCTCTGATACCATGATAAATGGACATTGGGCCTAACTCAACCCCAAAAGCTAGCTTATGAGATAAGGATTGTCCAAGACCATATAAGGAGACCAAAGACCTCAAATCCCACCGATGTGGGACAACTCAACACACTCCCTCACGCTCAGGCCTGCACTCTGGAGCATGGACAACATAAATGGGGGCCCAACATCGGTAACAATAATTGTGATGGGCCTGGCTCTGATACCATGAAAGAAATATTTTTCCTGTCTGTTGCTCATAGAATCATCAATCATATATACAAGATTGTTGTCTTAATTTAAGCCACTAAACTAGGAGCTAGTTACCTAAAATCATGGAGAGCTAAATATATATTTTCCACAATTATCTAATATACAATAACAGAAAATATTAACATATATTCTAATATACATAAATATATGTACTCTATTATATGTAGTCTAACAAAAACAAATACTATTTAACGTATCAAGATACAAGGTATCGAATGCCAGCAAGATAGTGACCATAATACATACTCCCTTATTATCTATATAATAATCTGCAACTAAGATTTACAAAATATGGGCCATCCGGAAATGCACAACAAAACTACCCATAAATCCTCAGTAGGAAAAAAAGGGGGACAAGAAAAAAGAAAAAAGAGAAATAAAAGTCTTGACACTTTTATGCGAAGATTCTTCAGTTCCTCTTGAAAACATTAGTTAAATTAAAATTTATCGGACGAATAAAATACTCCGTACACTAATTGAATTAATAATGTTGTCTAAGAGCACACTTTACCAAGTTGAAGAAATAAACAACATTATGACATTAATATTTTTGTATATGTCACGGGGAATGAAATGCAGTCTTATACTTTAATTTCGTGAAACAAGGCTTAACTTGCCCCTCAGTTATTGAATTTTGTTTAAATATACTTTTTTGATAGAAGTAGGCAACAAGAAAAACCTGGCCCCCTAAACGTATCAATCATTTAAATTCTTGTCGTTTTAACAATCCCCAACTGATTAATTGTCTAAAAATTAAATTAAAGTTGGAGCTATATAATTGCCACATGTAATGATGTTCAACTAGCTTGACATGTTATGTGCCTTAACAATGATTTAATCTTACTAATTCCTTTGTTAATGATTCTATAATCCACACACATACGCCATCATCCGTCCTTTTTAGGCATCAAAATATCAGAATCGCACATAGACTAATTAAATTTTCTCTCACAACAAGCTCCTTCACGTGACTTCGTAGCTCTTTAATTTGTTTGAAAGTTGTGAGCTCCGAAAGCAAGCGATCTATTTGGTGCTCAATAGTCAATCGCTCTCAAATTAAGAGAGCATGTTTAGAAAGCCAATTAGGAATTAGGTTTAGATATAATTGAGTGTAATTACACCGTTTGGTATATTTGTCCACATAATTACTTGATCAGTATTAAATTATTGGGTGGAATTGAGAGGGTGTAATTACACTCTTCAATTTTTGAGGGAAAAGTGAGAATTAGTGATAATTACATCGTGTAATTACAAAGTAATGTAACTTTTTAATTTTTAATTTTAGTTTTTATTTTTCGAATACATTAAGTACTATGTTTTAATAATATTTTATTTTTTATTTTCTTATTCTCATTTTTAACCGTTCAACATATTTCTTATGGTGTGCTTTCATTTAATTTTGTAATTTCTCATAGTTTACTTCTTCGTTTTCTTTTTTCTTTGTTTTTCCTAGCTTTATTTTTCTACTCATTAGTATAAAATAATTATTAATAAAAATTCTTTTTAGACTCATATTTATTATTTTGTTATTTAAAAAGTGCAACAAATCATAAATTTCATATTTTCTCATACGAGTTGGTAAAAATCTTAAATTCATAATGGAAACTTTTATTAGTTATTTTAAGTTAAGATAGCATTTATTTGAGAGATAGTCAAGGTACCGATAAAAATGATATTAGTTATCAATTTATAATTATTTAATACTTTTAATTTTTTAAGAATATGCTTTAAGTACCTGATTATAAATAATGTTTAGCATTTCTTATATATACATATATTTATCACACAGTAATTAGTTAGTAAAAAAAATTTAAACCGTTATTGTAATTTTGATTAATTAATTTAAGCAATAATATTATTTATTTGAAAGATACTTAATATTGTTAAAATATTATTTTTAATTTATAATTATTTAATGTACTATTTGATATTTGATATATTTCGATAGATTAATCTGAAAAATCTTTATTTAATTATGTGAGGAAGAGAAATATAGACGCTCCGATAAGGAGGTGTGAGAGGTTGACATTAGAGGACCTTACGAGTGGTAGAGGTAGGCCGAAGTAGAGTTGGGGTGAGGTGATTAGGCATGACATGGCGCAGCTACAACTAACCGAGGATATAACCCGTGATAGAAAGGTGTAGAGGTCAAAGATTAGGATAGTAGGTTAGATAGTCTAAATTATTCATATCGGTAGTGTTAGTACGTATTCTCGCATTTGGTTGGTTGGTACTCTCGCTTTTTTTTTTTTTTTTTACATTATGATCGTCTTACTATTTTGTTGTGCATGCTGCTTTACATGGTTTTTCGGTGTTGTCCCCTCTTGTTTTTTGTTATTATTGTGGTACCTATGCTTGCCTGAGCCGAGGCCCTATTGGAAACAGACTCTCTACCTCCACAAAGTTAGGGGTAAGGTCTACGTACACACTATCCTCCCCAGACCCCACTTTGTGGGATTATACTGGGTATATTGTTGTTGTTGTTATACTTATTCGACCAAACATGACAGTAAAGATTACACTATAATTACGTTCAAAAAAATAAATAGATCATTATAATTATTATATTATATAATTATCAAAATATGTAACTACTACTCTAATAATTACATAATCAGATAATTATATATGGCTTTCCAAACGGACCCGGAGAATATAAGTTATACGACAAGAATAGTAAATCCTCAGGTATTTTAGTAGCAATGCAAAAGCCAAAATAAAAACCAGGTGGGTATAGGGATAGCATGATAGAATTTGGTAATTGGGTGCACCTGCATTTCGTTCTTTTTCACGCTTTAACTGATGTAGCTTTTTATCTTCCTTATTCCTGACTACAGTTACTAATTATTTATATATCTCTTTAGATTTATAAATTCTAGCTAATATAACAGCTTCAACTTTGTTTTATCTTTCTAAAGAATGCAAAATATACGAAGACATTATGCTCAAAGTTCAAAACTATTGAGAACTAAAGCAAAGTGAATGAATATGATTAGCTAAAACCTGTTAGTACTTTACTGAGAAATAAGATGATCTGTTTAGGTAGAAAATGGTAATATAATTGCATGGCTTCTTTGAATGTAACGAAGCATGCAAGAAATATTTATCTTGGAGAAAACAATATGCGAACTTCCAAAATAATCAGGAAAAGTGTTCTTTTAATTTAATTTTTCTCCACCCAAGGTATAAAAACTAAAAAGTTCACCCACATGCGCTTTATAAACTCATACATAGTATACCAATTACTTAGAAAGACAAAGACGATTTAAGTGATTTTCTTTATTAAAGTTAATTTCACGTATGGTCATAAATTCAAAAACTACAATAATAAAGTTATAAAATTATATTTGTTATATTAAAGTTAAAAAAAATTGCTATAATAATAAATCACTAAACTTTATATATATTTTAATAGTATAGTTATAAATTATTTTTGTATAAACGAACTTTGTCCACTATATGATTATAAGTCATTAATTAAGCATTATCTCTTATTACGACAACACTTTAACCATTAGGGTGTTTATTATAGTCTCAAAAGTTATGTGACTCAATTGTTACGATAGATAAAATTTCAATATGATAAAGAACATATTGAAATTTTATGACTTTACTTTTTTCATGGATGAAATTTAATAAAAATACGTGAAATTAACACTAATATTATAAGTTATGATCTTATTTATACATAAAAAAAACTTATTCTTTTCTTCCTATGGAATACAACAAGTGGCGCTATAAAAACTTAACAGGCAATTGAAGCGGACAAAGTTTAAAATTTTGAAGCTTAGCGAAAGATCAGCATCCAGGGATCAGCATTGTTCATTCCATTCCACAGCTTCCAGTGTTGGTTCTTAATTTGATGTTTAACTTTCACGTTGCATCGATCGAACGTAACACCTCTGCATGCGTTACAGCTTCTTCTTTGTCATTAAATCTCGTCTGGTTTTCTTGATTAATTTGTTCGTTGGATTATCTTAATTTGTTTGGGAAAGGGAGAAGCAATACTGAAAATGCAGGAGCATCTGATCCCTTCGTCACCATCAACACCTACCCGAATCCGGCGTAGACGGACGCAGGAGGTGGTATATATAGCGACTTCTTTCATCTTTTTATTACTATAAACTTGCTTTATAGAGTCTCGATTTTATTCCTACTGAATATTGTTTCTGGCATCAGGAGCATAACTTATATGTGCTGACGGTGCATAACATGACTTGCACAAATAAGTCTAATTTGAGATAATCTGATAAATTTGCTATAACCGGTTAAATTAGTTAGAATACATTAGTGAAGATTGAGCATATGCTTGATCTATGCAGCAGCTTGATTATTTGATGATGATCTCAAAGACAATGCTGGAGATAAATTTAATTGTTTCTTACCAATTAACTGAAGTTATAATGTCAGCATTATATGTTCGTGTGTGTACCAGAATGCTAAAAGAGTTGTATAAATATCTAGCAATGGAGGAATAAATTAAATAGTACGTAATTTTTATGCTGGGATTGTTCTCCACTAATTCATCAGATGTTGCATGCCAAGTGTTCCCTTGCATGCATGGATCACTATAATGCGTTACGCTAGTCCTCAGTCTAAGGCGACCGATTGCTAAATATGGTCAATTTGGATATCCATTAAACTTGGCATCTCTTAAAGAGAATTCATCTAACAGTTTTGATTGCAAATATCTGCACATATATGAATATTATTAATACTTGAGGTACACCTAATTCTAGGAAGGAGGGATATAAGAGGTAGTCCACTAGCTCCCAGCAATTTTACTGCTGGCTGCAGCTTATATATATACATTTGAGGTCATAATTAGCATATCGATTCTTACTTTTGCTTGTTCATGTTTCCTTATTAATTAGTAGAGGATGGATTGGTTAACTTGTAGAAATCTTATACAATTAATTAAATTGATATCTCATCATGATTAATTACCATTGCTAAGCTAAATGGCCTGCTTATATTATCTTCTGTTTGTCTTTCCTTTTCCCCGGCCCATCTTATATATTAATTCTGCTAAGCTGAATAGATGGAAGATAATGAGTAGTTTTACTCTGCTACAATCTGTGGTTGTTTGGCTAGAGCAGTTGAACGTGGTTAATTTTGTTCATGTCAGATATTTCCTGAGCTAAGCAAAGTAGATGAACAAAACAAATATAGATCAATGTGGATTCGGACGTATTCTTCTCTATGGATGCTTATAAGCATCATCATCATTCTATACTTGGGTCATCTGTATATTTGTGCGATGGTCGTTGTCATTCAAATAATCATGACCTTCGAGCTATTCAATCTACTTAGAAGACCTGATGAAGATAGATGCCTACCTGGATTTAGGCTACTAAATTGGTAAGAATTCCCCTGTATGCATGTAACTTTGATTGCAGCTACTCAAAATGGAAATATATATATATATATATATAACTGGAGTACCATGCATTTTATATATATTGTTCAGGTACTTTTTCTTCACAGGCATGTTGTTTGTGTATGGACGCATACTAAGCCAACAGCTTGTGAACACTGCAACTTCAGATGAATTCTCATACAAGCTAGTAGGCAAGGTCATAAAATATCAGATGGTCTTTTGCTACTTTCTGTATATTTCAGGTCTGTTCATCTTCTTAAAGAACTTCGATGTAATAAATTTGGAATTCTACAGTCATGCCTTTTAAAGCCTTGTTATTTCATGCATACGTATTTTCTTTGACATCCAGTAGCTTCAAGTTTTCATTTATGACTATGTGGCGGCTCTATAAGTTGTAACATATTTGTCTGATGCTTGTATCAGCTTTTCTCTACTTGATATCAATTATGTGATTCTCATACTTATTTGCAGGACTTGTGTGGTTCATACTAACGCTAAAGAAGAAGACATACAAGTATCAATTTGGTCAGTATGCATGGACGCACATGATTCTATTCGTGGTCTTCACTCAATCCTCTTTTACTGTAGCCAACATCTTTGAAGGCATTTTCTGGTAATATAAGTTTTCAGGAAGTTAATATGTGATGTTCTAACAATTTTTAATCCTGTTGATGCATTAATGAAATGCTTCTTTTGGTTATATCATTGTATTATATATCTTAGATATTATACGGCATAGCCTTATGAAGCATACAATGAAAGAAATGCCTAAACCTCCCCTAGATAGATGCTTTTTTTACTGTCTGAGTTTATCGTTTCAAAAATGCTAAAGAATTAATTAATGCATAATTTTGTCTTCTCTTTTATCTTATCTGAGAGTTATGAAGTGAAACCTATATCTCTAGTTAGTTGGATCTCGAAATTGTATCTTGGAGCTCTATCCCACGGAGGAGATTGAGGCAGCTTAAGTATTTTCATCTCGATTCCCGTAATTCAAGAACATCTATACTTGCACCTTATGCTATGGCAACAAAATTCAATTAAAATATGCTTCCCTGTTTAGTGGTAAGTTGGAAATAGTAAAGAGAGTCACCTTTTAAGACTTGCAGATGTTTGATTCAAAGAAGTAGCAAATTGTTGGGCAGAGATGATCTTAACTGTAGATCGAGTGCATCGACAATATTTAATTCTAATGTTGCAGGTTCCTTCTTCCAGCATCACTTATAGCTATGAATGATGTAGCAGCTTATTTCTTTGGTTTCTTCTTTGGGAAGACACCTTTGATCAAGCTTTCTCCAAAGAAGACATGGGAAGGCTTCATTGGAGCGTCTATTGCCACCGTGATAACAGCTTTCTTGGTCAGTGGCACCTTTTCAGGACTTCCAGTTTTCAATCTTCCTAGTCTCCTGCTCTTCTTGACCAACTGATAGTATTACACTTGGTTGAGATGGAACTAGTTTTGTCATTGTATCCAAGACTTAATAATAGAAGGGGACGTGATCTTGTTATGTTCTTGTGCCACTGCTTATAGTTGTAGATATACGGTTGAGAATTCAGGGGGTCGGCCGAGCTACAGGTTCGGACGAACCCAGTAGCTTTTGCTCAAACAGTATATTTTGTGTTACAAAATTCATTAAATATGTATAAATATTAAATTTAGAACTCAGTCATTAGCAATTGAAGTCGTCGTTCTAAACAGAACCCATAAAGTTGAAATCGTGGCTCCGCCTCTAGTATCTTGATTCTTTTAGGTGGTATTTGGCTTGTTACTTGATCTTTCCTCCTCTTTCTATAAGGGTATACACAGAAATTTTTTATGTGAAGCACTGTCAAAATGTGAATTTCGTAATTGAAAATTTCAGCTTGTATGCAGTTTGCAAATTTGCTTGGCCGTTTCCAATGGTTGACATGTCCAAGAAAGGTAAGATCTTTTATCTTTCAAGTTACTCTTCTCGAAGATTTTTTTGGCTACAATTCTTGATGATTACTTATCTAACAATGTATATGCAGGATCTATCGACTGGTTGGCTTCAATGTGATCCTGGTCCTTTATTCAAGCCAGAATACTATTCTATAGCTGGATGGCCTCAATGGGTGAGTCTTCTGTGAAAACTATGATCTTGCTTTGCGGGGGTTTATATTAGCCGCAGTTCCCTCTTTCATCACTAAATCAAAATTACAAAACTATAATGCTAAAAGCTTGCAGCCCATTAGCCTAGAACTCACGATATCAAGCATCCTGATGGTAACTTGAAAGGAGTGAATCCTCTGGAACTGTTTTGACAATTCTTTCTACTAAGGATGTACCGTCTTTAATTTATTACTTGTTGACTTTGAAGTTTGATGATTTTTTTTTAAATCTATATTATCAACGTTCTCCTACTAGCTTGGGACTAAGGCATAGTTGATTGATTGATCGATATCAGCTGCTAACAATGTAGTCGCAGTAGTTCCCCGAGAAACTGTCAAAATTAACGAAACTTTGTTATAAAAGATGGCTCAGATCTGCGACAACTGCTAGTTGAATCTAATCTTTTAACAAGCTGGATTTGAGCTTTATAGAAGCACAATTCTACAAGTTTGTATCGTTCAAGTTACACCCTAAGTCATCTAATTTGTGCTTGATGAAATAATCCATTGCTTAGGCAATCTTGAGGTTTAAATGCTGGAACCGCATCTAGGACCTAGTTGTTTTACTCTATAATAAGCACAATATTATAAACTTTGTCAGCTCTACATTTAACATGAAATTCCTCTGCTGCTTACAGAACTTGCATACTCATTATCATTTAGTGAATTCTTACAGTTCCCTCTGAAGGAGATATCAATACTACCAGTGCAATGGCATGCTTTATGCCTGGGTTTATTTGCGTCTATAATAGCTCCGTTTGGAGGATTTTTCGCTAGTGGTTTCAAGAGAGCCTTTAAGATCAAGGTCTGTACAGCTGTTATTGGAAATTGAATAGTATTACCTTTGTGCTTTTTAGTCACTGATTTCTTCCATTTACATGGAATCGTCCAGGACTTTGGCTATTATATTCCTGGCCACGGCGGTTTCACTGATAGGATGGATTGCCAGGTAATACTCAAGAAGCAGTTATCTTCAAACTAAAGAAAATACTAGTGCCCCCTGAGTCTTTTACAAAGTAAAATGTTTTGGTTCATCTTAAGTTTTCTGTTAAGATGATAGAGAGTTGAAGCATTTACTTGATTGTTCTTGTTCGGACACAAAATTACTTCCTCTTATTTGAAGTTCAACAGTGTAAGCTAAAGCTAAGGTTGTGTTACATAAGTGCAGATGGTGATGGCAATTTTTGTCTACATCTACTACCAGTCATTTGTTCCTCAAGACTACTCCGTTGAGATGATTTTAGATCAGGTAATAACTGATTTTCTAACCGAGTGCAAAAGGTGAAAGTTACATGCTGCACTTAAACATATGCTGTGGCCATATTTTGTATTTGTACTAAAAATATATGAAAAATATAGTCAAATTGGTAACATTGCTTGTGAAAACTACACTTCAAATGGATGTGTTGCTTATTCCAAGGCACAAACCAAGCAGATGATTGAAAGAACTAAACTAATTGAAGATGTTGAATAACCGTGGATAAGTAATCTGTAACTGATTCTCTTGCTACTGCAGATCGTAAGGAATCTCAGCTTTGAGGATCAGAAAGCACTTTACTATAGGCTGGGCCAGATATTTCGGCAGAGACAGCTAGAAAACTATTGAACAGTACTACTGCCAGATTCACGCACAATATTTCTTCTTGGTTGAGATGTTATGGGTGTCCATTTCTGCACATTTACTCTTCTTAAACTCATATTCAAAAGTTATGCACCAAAATTTTCTCCCTGTTTCTCTCACTTCCCTCCATTTCTTTTATCCTTTTTTTGAGAATCGGTCATGATCGCAAACACCAGATCCTGTGAAACAAATGTAGGGAGAAATTGTTACTATGTCAATCCTAGTTCTCCCCAAGTTGGTATATTTTGGTAAGCTGATATTTAATGTGCGGGGAATCCTTACTTGCCAAGATCACCCTTAAATAATATAGGATGCTTCATTAAATTGCTTAATCACATAATTTAGCAATAACAAACACAATCAGATTGGGTAATAGAAGGCACACCAATAAGCAGCTTACGAATGTACAGCACTAAACATTCTCTCGAGTGCCTCTCGAAATACATATAGTTTCAGTTCACCAACTTTAAAATGGTGACTTTTTGGATTGCTATACGGAAATCAGGATGATTCATCAGTCTGGAAATTGCATCAGTTGATCCCAAAAAATAAAAAATAAAAAAAGATGCTCAGATTCGAGAAGCTCCTTCAAACCAAGCCAACAATCGGGTAGCACTATAAGTTCTGGAAACTTGATACCACTGAAACTTCGCTTGAAGCATTTGGCCACATCAGTTGCTGACATTCTTTGATCATCTGGGACCACCAACACCATGCATGGTGCTATAGAGGATTACAAATTTCTCAGAAGCATCAAACTAAGTTGAAAGCTCATCCTTTCTTTGAACATTGAACATCTATGTCTTTTCACCTAGTTATGTACTGAATATCTGCATTTTCCCTTAGCCATTCAAGTACTTTAGCCCCTTCAAGTACCTCTTGTACCTGGGCAACATTAAGGGACCGTCAGACTCTGCACTTTTACTTAATATGGAAAGACAAACATAAGACTTGCTTAAACTGGCAAGATAGAAAGAAACATCAGCTAATCCAGTCAAATTGGAATATCAAGATAGTTTCCACATTTCTATTATGATCAAGTCGCTTGAGATTCTGCGGTCAACTATATTTAAAATGTTATCGTCAGAACAATTCAATTAAATTCTAACCTGTTGCTTAACTCGGTCCTCATCGTATTCCTGTTGAGACTTTTGGAATTCTTCAATTGAGTTCTGAACCTCTTTCACTAGCTCCTCTGTTGAAAACTGCAAAATCCAGTAAATGACTAATGATCAGAAAGGTAAGCTGCACTATCAGCATGCCTAAGTATTTGAATCTTTCACGGGGCTACTGAATGGCACAGGTAAAATACGTAGGAGCAGAGCATAGATAAGCAGATGGTGGTTGTTATTTTTGTGCAGTCTTGCTCCTTACTGGAGAGCTAATTACTTTTGAATGCTCGCCGTACTCGGTCAAAGTAAAAGGGATTTCTTCCCAACTACTTTCATTATTTTATTACCTTGTCAAAACACGTGCAACTGATACTTGTAACAAATTAGAAATTTTAAGTAGCCAATGATAAAGATGAAGGGAAAAGTAGTTATCAAAATTTTGATAGGGGGATCATATATGACATAAAGACGGCATGTACCTGCAAATTTTCACGTGTAAATATGTCACCAACAGCTAAATTTTGCTTTATAATACTTGTTATATTTTCTTTTTGTGCTTCAAGGAACTCATTCACGGACCTTGGGCTTGATAACGATGCCAGCTGCTGTTCACTCAGTTTCATATTTGCCTAAAACAAAGATAATGATTAGATCAGAGCATGCACAGAAGTCCAGAAATGTAGAAACAACTGAGTGGTGAATGCAGTGGTGACCTGCAACTGTAAAAGTTGAGCTCCATAGAGTTGTCTTCCTTGCTCTTCGAAGAGAGATTGAGGAATATCAACTTCAACCATCTAGATCAAAAGGGAAAATGTCATAACCTCATCATAAACAAAAGGTTAACAAAATGAATTCTAATACATGTATGGAAATAGTGACCAAACTTAGGGTCTATGTATGAGTGCGAGTCTGCAGCACAACAGGATTACCATATCTCAAACATCAACAATTTTTTAGTAGTAAACAGAGCAGATAGTAACAATAAAACCTAAGTAATTCTCACCGACTAGGGGTATAGAATTTATTGGAAGAATTTTGTTACATAGGAAACGGACTGCATGTTCATAAGGCCCCAAGCCCATAATCAGAGTTAAGGAAAAACTCAGCTTGTGATTTGCAAGCATGGGTTGATCAGAAGAAATTTGTCAATCAAGTAACACATGGTCACTATGGCTTGCATGTTTTCATTTGCTAGATACGACTGTTAAATAAAATAAAAAAAGAAATGAAAAGAAACCTTGTATAGCTGGTCTAAGATAGCATTATCAGTTGCTTGGTCTTTAGCTGCCTGTTCAACTTCAAGACATCTTTGTAGCAATGCTTGCTTTACCTGCAAATTATTTAGCAGGAAATTTCCTCAACTTCGATGTCATTCAGGAAAATAAATTGTTTTGCTATAACTCCTCTGCACATATGAGGAAAAAAAAAAGAAGCAGTCCTACCTCCTCAATGGAGCTGCATCCGCGGATAAGCTTATCAGCTATCGAGTCATTCACCTCAGGCAAATCTCTGTAGAACAGTTCTTTGCATTCAACCTGATGAGAAAAACAAAAGGAAGAACTTTCATCAAATCAAATTAAACTGCGTTGTACATATTAATCATCTAAGTAGGTTTCTTCCCTACTCAACCTAATTTGGCAAAAAGCTCGCAGTGATCTCAGGAAAAACCCCACGATCAATCAGTCTTAAAGTTAAACTAACTTTTGCTTAGAAATACTTAACAGAGATCCTTATTCAGATGAGGGCAAAATGTCCTACAGCTAAGACTTGAAAAATAAGAAGTAGATTCCACATCAATTTCAACTGACCAGTAAGATTATGCAAGTCTTCTCTATAGTCACAGCCAGCAATATTGTTAGATGTGCTTTAGTCAATTCTTGAAGTCAACTACTTCTTTGCAGTATTATGGATAACGTATTTTCGTCGGTATTAGTAGTGACAGTAAACATGGGGCATTCGGTCAGGGAATGCAACCAAAGAAAGAAGGAAATCTTGCCTAGATGGAGAAGTGAGAGATGATAAACAAAGTAATCATAACTATTTACATGACATTGAATTCACTTGAAATCTTTATCAGGTGGCACAGGAACTCACTGTGAATTGAGCATGAACACCACGGAGATCCTCTTGTTTCCATGACTCTGGAAATACCAAAGGGAATGACTTTGTTTCACCACGTTTAATACCAACAATTGAGTCAAGAAAACCGGGAAGGACATTATCCCCATCTTCCGTGTCAAAGTTGAAACCTGAACCACAAATATAGATACAATCAGCTCAAACACTCTCAATAATAGGACAAGCAACTAAAACATACTTGGAGACAGTATTCATTGAAAAATGATATACTAAAGAAATACTAGCCTTTACTCTCTGCAGCAGGTATGCTTTTAGCATCTGATCCATCTTGTTCAATCGTAGTTGCTGATATATCAATCACTGCAACATCGCCAACCTGGAAAATTTTTGGATACTTATGGTAACAAAATATCCTATGCATAAAACAAAAAGAATATCCTTCTCAAATACTTATGTATGTATCTGGAATTAATCTCAGTGCCAACTGCACAGAAGTTGGAGAATGCAACAAAACCTATATGATCACTACTCTGTAAATGAGTATGCTAGGAAGAAGAGAAACCAAAATGCTTTCCAACATCAAAGTCAGTTCGTGCTAATGAAAGTAAAAGATAATGCTTATATATCACAAAAGGAAGGTCGCAAATCATATCATAACTTTTCAGCTTGTGCTCGTGCTGGGGGCTGAAAAATGAAGGGATCTTTACACAACTAACCGGCCGGATTCACTATTTATTTTTCAAGACAGTATACATAGATTATACACTAATTATACATGGTTATACACATATTATACATGGATAATACATATATTATACATCCGCTAGGTATTGTTAGTTTAAGCAGTTGAATGGGTGGCTATTTAGGTTAATTCTTCAAAAATGGAAGGGTTTTTGCATTTTTACTCAGCGTTGAAAGATCTTCATTTTATCGCATGAATGATATCACTTAACCAATTTAAACTGTCATCTGTAAAAATGTTTCATTTTATTGCAAATGGTGTTAACAGAAATGAGGTGAGGAAGGGTTTCAGCGGCAAGGTGAGGAAGCGGCTGTGTTTGGGGGGAGGTGCGGTGCAGGCAGAAGTCCGTAGGAGCTGTTGAGTTGCATCTGATTTTGTGGACTCTTAAGCAAAGAGGATAAAATGGCATGCATATTCATATATGCTGATTCAACATGTTCGATGTATAATTTAGGCGCTTAACTAGTATGGAAGCAGAGAGAATAGTTAAACAAACTCATTCAAATGGTTAGACCAAGGAACCAATGGTTATACCTGTAAACCCCGATCAGTAACAATTTTCAATGCACCCAGAGACTTGTGACGCCGTGTAAATTCTTTTTCTGAAGCTACCTGAGCATCCATATCACTGTCAAGCTCAACAACAACCTTAAGATTCTTATATGCATTTTCAGGTTTCCACTTGATTTCAGGAGCCACATCAACAATCACATCATACCTACAATCATCACAAATCACAGGTCAGGACTTCCCTTACCTTTTATGGCCATAGGCCATCGCATATATGATTTCTCAAGTTGACCAGAATCTTCAGGTGGTATGCCCCTCAAAGGCGGTACCACCTCTATTAGTATTGACTAGATCAAACTCTTCTCACCTTTCAATTTTAAAGCTAATAACAGCAACTTTAAATCATGAAAAGCGCAAGTCTAACCACAATGAATGAGATTGTTATTACTTTTATTTTATTACCGAGGAGCAGACGTCTAAGAAAAGATGGCATAAAACAGCTTTTGGACAAGTCGGCATGACACGAAACTCATCATTGTTATTTTCTTTTTAATTTCCTTCTTAAGGCCTATGCTGCACATCTAAATTTTTAAATGTTAGAGATGTAAACTCCAGGACTTATTCGGTTAGCGCTGAAAATTGTTTGATAAATAAAAAATGCCAAAAGTTTGTAAGCATCTAACACGAGTTTATAATATGCCAGGAAAAAGCATTTTGCACAGAATTATCTATCTGGTCAAACTCGAAACCATTGCTTAACAGAGATGCACATAAGGTTGTTAGCATTTATTTCATAAAGAGTACTGTTCAGAAAATTAACCAATGCAGAAGGTTGATTTCATTGCCACCAGTTTTACAGTTAATTGGTCAGCAGTACAGCATTTACTTTAATCAAATTAGAAGCTGTGGAAAATAAAGTTTACTAACTAAAAATTTAATATGAGTCTTCGAAAAACCTCAAGGAATTCGTAGACACATAGGTCTTTTCCATGTCTGCGAATTTGGTCGCAATGCGAATTGAGTCTTCCAATGCTTTTCCAGTAACCTACAGTTTAGCAGCGTACAATCAGAGTTAGCAAACCAAGAAAGTAGAAAGCTCATTCGAACAATGTAAATTCCCTATTATTCCTTATAAGCAATAAAATATTTCGAATCAAGATACAAGTTACTTCCTAAAACTGCCAAAACAGTATTGACAGACATCAGTTTGGCCCGGCTTTCTGTTTATGAGATGCACCAGAGGTGAAAAGAGTTCCTAAAACTTTCAGGTATAGCAGCAGTTTGACAGGAAGTGATCAGTAAAAACTCAAACCTCAAATTTGTAACAACAGTTCTGGAAGCTTAAGCTGTTACAAGATTAATAAATTTGTAAAAATAGCATGATGACGCACCGAAGACATGGCATGTGGAAGTGTTCTTTTCAGAATAGACTCAACTGCAGCTTTTTGAACATTTTGCTTCCCAACATAGCCAACGAGGATATCTTCTGGGACATTCTTCCCAGGACGAAATCCAGGAACCTGAACAACATCCATTGAATTAAAATCCAGAGTTGGAGCGGATCGTCAAGGAGATATTTAGTGAAAAGATAGGCAGTGCACCAGCAGTTGCCATGGAGTTTTAAATCATACTCAATAAATAATATGGATCATGGCAATAAAAGCTCATATCTACTATTCATAAGAGGACAAAAAGTATAGAAACAATATTTAAGAACAATCAAAAAGTCATAGTCTTCTCCTCAAGACTAAAATTAGCTTCAAGAATGGAATGTGGAAACAGTTATAAATTCAAAAAGGTTTCCATCTAGCACCTTTGAGTGTTTCATGAACTCTCTTATGACTCTTCCGTAGCAATCCTCGCATACAACAGTTGGAACTTCTACAGTCAATCTGACCTGCGAAAAGCAAAAGAATTGAAGTTATGTAAGTCAAATGATGGACATGATAATGACATCTTTTCCTTCTAGACATTTAAACAAAAGAATATGTGAACGTTCAACCCTTTGGATACTTCACTACAATAGATAGGGTCAAGCTAAATTTCTAATTCTCAAAAATGACTATTCCTGATATACTTGGAACACTTTGTAATGCATTGACAATCAAGGCAGCTGACAAATATGCAATCAAAAGTTCTTTCAGAAAAAGAAGGAAAAAACCACTTTTGCCCAAGATAAGAATCCTTAACAAAAATTTAAAGTTGAAAAATAAAATAAAGAAACTTGTCACTAGGTTAGAAAATTACTACCCCCTCTCCCATTTTATGTAACATTCTCATTTTTAGTCCGTTCCAAAAGGAATGGCATCTTTTTTTATTTAGAAATAATTCTAAGGACTTCCTGTCTACCTCAATGACATGATTTTATCGCCACATAAATGTCAATGGCAATGTTTTAATCAACAAGTTTCAAAATTCTTTCTTTCTTTCTTTTCTTAAACTTAATCCCAGTCAAACACTGTCAATAAATTGTAAAACGTTTGTGAAGAAAATTAAACTTGGGGTTTCAAAAAGAAAGCAAAAGACACTTAAAGAAATTAAATAAGCGTACTCTGGAATTGGGTTCCTGGGTTTCAGTAACATGAATATCAGCTGGAAGTTTATCTTTATCAACAGTATCAACAATGCCGGGAGCTGCTGAGACTACGAAACGAGCTGAAGAAAGCTGCTGCTGCTGAAGAAAGGAGAATTGGCGGGAAGATAAAGTGGGTACTATTTGTTTGAGAGGAGAAGAGAGCAAGAATTTATCATTGGGTTGAAGGAAATGAGCTTTTGTATTGATAGATGGGGAATGAGGTGATGGAAAGGAGAGAATAGAGGGCTTGAATTGGATTGCAATTGGCGTTGCCATTTTTTCAGTTCAAAGCCAAAGTTGCAGAACTGAAGATAACCCTCCCCTGTCTCCCCACCCACCCTAAGCCTTATTTAGAGCAATTTCCAGAGGTGGATAAGGTACGGATTCAAAAACATATTCCTATCTTAACTCACATTATTTCATAGTAAAAGAATATATTTAAAGTATTTGAAAAAATATTGTAGTAATAGAAAAAACTATTTGAGGAGATGATATAATAGCATAATGGCTTTAACTTTACACTATATTGGCTCAAATTTTTCATGAATTTTACTTTTGTAGATAGACAATATAAAAGAACTTTTACACTATTACAACACAAAAAAATTAATTATATATAAATGTCTATAATTTATTGAAGGTGAAAAATAAGAAAAATATAACAAATTACACTAATAGTGTAAAAGATTAATGTAGAAATAGTTATGATTCTATCATAAACCCCTCCCTCTTCATTTTCCTCTCTTTCACAACGTGCTATTTTTACATTATTAACATCTCAAAAAATGTCTTTTTATATTAACAAGAACATGAAATCCATTATATTATTAATAGAAAGGAAACCAATACGACATCGTCTAGGTAGTCAAAACAAGAAATGTGTGGAGTGTACAAAACGAAAGCATCTATGTCCACTAATTCAAGTCTTTTTACATAAAGCACGGCCCAAGATTTCGTCAGCAGAAAGATTGTTTGCCATGGCTCGGGTAATCTCCAGTCCCATTGGACTCCACAAACTGAGGCCTTTCCATTTTAGACCCCATCAGTCTTTGCACTTTGTAAAACCTTCAATTTATCAGCTGAAAAATGTTGGCAAGTATCAAATAATATATTGTCAAACTGACCCAAAAACAGGCGACTGTTGCCAAGAAAACTCCAACCCACCTGAATCTGCAGTAAAGGTTTAATCTTTTCACTTTCCTTATTTTTTTTCCTTGAATATTTTTGTTTAGTGTGTTGGAAGAAGGAAGAAATTGAGCAACCCTTTTACTTAAGGGGCCTTTTGGGTAAAAGACACTGCATGTTGAGAGAAGCATTCATTAATACTGTTGTTAATTGACTTGCTTATAAAGATAAAAGAATGTTGTTAATTCACTTATTTATTTCTTCATGAAAAGGAAAAAAATAGTGTTAATAATATACAACCATACCTGCTTATATTTGAAAAACTCTACCTTTCTTACACTTCCCTGTATAATTTCTGCACAAAAAGGAAAGGAATTAAGTCCATTCATATCAACTTTCAATTTTGCAATGTTTGAAGTTTTGCTGGTGAGATGATATAATTACATAGAAAGTATAGCTAGCAGGTGCGATCTAATTTTGATGTTGATATACATAGTTTTGGTTGGCGTTTCAGCTTTATCAGTGTAGACTAAACCTATTCTGATTGTATCCCCTTGAATCTGATATACATGTGTTGCTCTGCAGGATAAGTCTTCAGGTGTTGACGCTGAGATTAGTAAAGCTGAAGTCTCTGCTCCATCTTCTGGTCCTGAATATCCGACCAAAGACTTCAATCGGCGGGTAGCACTAGTGTCTGTCCTTGCAGCACTTGGACTTTTCTCTTCACAAAGAGTAGATTTAGGTATTCCTTCTTTGAAGGATATCACGGCTGCGGCATTGCCATATGAAGAGGTTAGTGTTCGAGCACGACCATCATATCTTATGATAAATTTGTTTTGTTGTGTATTCATATGTGGGTAGGACCTGGACTTTCATGTATTCCACGGTTGGATGGACTTGCAATTAGTGTTTTTCTCGTAAAACAGGGTATGTAGGAGTATTTTGCTTTTGCTCTAATTTATAAGTTCTATTGAATATTTTAGGAAGCTTATCATCCAAAAAAAGGTTATGTTGTAAAATGGAAATGTTTTTCTTGCACATAGATAATTCCTACTTACTATTACTACAAGGCAAGGATAATTCGAAACACACTATTAGATTTTGCTTTAAGAAACTCTGCAGATAATAATGGTTTTCCATTAATGTGTCAACAAGCTGGCAATGAGAAAGAAAATTGATGGACAATGAGCTGCCAAGAGCTACCTTCTCTTGGATAAAATGATTATAAATGCTTACATGTTTGATCCTAGAGTGAGAGATTGGATTTAATGAGATACACGGTGCCCCAATGTTTTAACAAAAGTTTATAGGCTGCTGATTAAGAGGGACATGAAACTTTCCCAATATTTTGTATCAATTGAAATACTGCAAATCCAGAAGCAAGGGTTCTAGTCTCACTAGACCTCGCTATGTTTAAAATTACCCTCCGTTATACTATCAGATCAAAAGAACCCCTACCGTCCTACTATCCAAACAAATATACCCCTAACTTGACAGATTGGACACGTGGCACCTATCCAAGACTTTTATCCATCCGGTCTTAGATTAGACGCGACCCACCCCATTACCTGTTGCCCGGCCCATTAAATTTGGTGAAGAAACACCTGACTCTCTCTTAAGAAATCACCATCATGAGAAACATCATCCTTTCTTGAATCCTTCACCTCCTTTTTCCTCCCTCTCTGCCATCTTCTCTTACTGGTGTCCATCACTTTTTTCTAATTCTTTGATGTACTGCCAAAGCTAATCAAAATATGGGTAACGGAAAAACAGGTAAAAATGGGGGAAAACCTTGTGAAGGAAAAAAGGAGATGAGACTTTGGGGTATTTTGTTTTTGCCTTAGTGGAGCTAGTGCTGCCACCTTGGCAGTATATTCTTACCCTATGCCACCAATTTGTTTTGATGCTTATTTAATCAATTTTAATTTGGGTATTGGTGTGATTCTGTTGTTTCTGTACAATTTTTGTGCTTTATTGAGTAATTTGGAGATAAAGTAATAATTGGGCATCCATGGTGGTGCCGCTTGTGGAGGTGTTGGTAGCCTTACCAAGAAAGTTAAGCACTGTAAGATCTGTGGACCAAGAAAATCATAGAGGACAAGTGTTAAATGTAAATTTTTAATTTTTCTAGTATAAATCAGTTGTGTATGATTTGGGCGATTTTGCTTTTACTAAGAGAAGCGGGTTGATCTGGGCGATTTGGATTTTATTGAGAGAAGCGGGTTGGGGGTTTTAGGAGTTGGAGGGTTGTAAGATCTACTTTTTCAGACCCTTTCTTAGCGGGTCAAATTTAATAGGTCGGGCAACGGGACGAGTTGCGTCTAATCTAAGACTGGATGGACCAAAAATCTTGGATGGGTGCCACGTGTCCAGTCCGTCAAGTTAAGGTATATTTGTTTGGATAGTAAGACGGTAGGGGTTCTTCTGATCCGAAAGTATAATGTAGGGTAATTCTAAACAATTTCTAATAGTAGAGGGATATATCAGACCCTTTCCGGTATTAAAATAATAAAGTGACAGTGCAGCAGCTAGTCACTTTTGTACTAGCCATGAGAGAAGGTGCCCTCCAACACGAGGTTTATGCATGATTTCAGATACTAAATTAAAGCAAAAGTTAAGGCGGTCTTCTGAAGATGTTGTATTTATGCTAATGCAAATGTATGTACGTAATTCGAATCAGATCCAATGGATAATTAGTTCACTCGGATAAATGCAAATAAGTTACAAATACAAAATAACTAAATTGATAGTTATGACACAGCCTAGAGTGCATCCCATACTCCCATAATCGTTTGATTTACATCTGAACTTCCGCAACACTATTCCTGCATAATTTGAAAATACCCCACGCCCCTACCTTAAGCAACTGTAAGCTTACATCAGAGTCTTTTTCATTCAAGTCACAGATATATATTTCATTATTGAGTCATTTCAACTGTAGTTCCTTTTATGTTTTCTGTTTCTATATTTGATTAAAATTTTCTTTTCGATCTCTTCCCATGCAGGCTCTTTCCAATGGGAAGCCTACTGTTGTAGAATTCTATGCAGATTGGTGTGAAGTTTGTCGAGAATTAGCTCCGGATGTCTATAAAGTTGAACGGCAGTACAAGTAAATCTTTTTGTTGTTATTGATACCCTATGACCCAACTTCTTTTTTCCTAGTACTATAATAGAGTTATCTTTGAGTTATTCTTTTCAGAGAGAGATCACCACTTTTCTAATAGTATGAGTTTCTCATTTCCTGTTTAAGTGATACCATCTGCATGTTTGAGTTTATCCTTGTTCCTTGTAGCGTGTTTTAGCAAACATATATAGCATGAGTCAGTTAACAATTTATTTTACAAAAGTTCATGCTATTAATGCAGGGACCGCGTGAATTTTGTAATGTTGAATGTTGATAACACAAAGTGGGAACAAGAGCTTGATGAGTTTGGAGTTGAGGGTATCCCTCATTTTGCGTTCCTGGATAAAAATGGAAACGAGGAAGGTAATGTCGTTGGCCGCCTTCCAAGACAATATTTGCTTGAGAATGTGGATGCTCTTGCTCGAGGGGAAGAATCAATACCTTATTCTCGTGCTGTGGGACAATATACAAGTGCTGAATCGCGCAAGGTCCATCAAGTTTCTGATCCGCGAAGTCATGGTTAGAGCTCAGTCACGCAGAGATATATTGCTGGAACTGTTATTAATTCTTGTAAGACTTACATACACAATGAGAAAGAAGTAACAAATACAACTTACTAGTTTGTAATTGTGCCATTATTTTTGCACACTTCGTTGTACATAAGATTGTATTGGGCTGCCGTAATTTATTGCACAGTAACCTTTAGTTTTCTGAGTTAATTACTTGCTCAGTCAGAGGAGTAATGGTTCTACCCTACATTTTTCTCTTTTCTTTATAGCCAATTCCACAGGTTAGTTTACAGAATGTTCTAGTATATCCTTTTTGCCTTGGTCAGCGAGTGAAAATTTCCCCATCTCCAAAGACGAGAATAAGGGGTCGTTTGGTAGGCCGTATTAAGCAAAATAATCCCCGTATAAAAATTTAATCCGTCAAATATCATGTTTGGTTGGTCAATTCAATTTACTCCTACCTAATACATGGATTAGTTATACCTCATATGAGGGATTAACTAATACCATGGAAAGGAAGGGATTACTAATCCATGGATTAGCTATACATGGATAAGACTTAAAATTACTAAATCCAAACTTATACATTGCATAATTAATTTTTAATACAATGAACCAAACACTTGATAAAAAATAATCCCAACACTACAATCCCTGCATTACTAATCCCTGCATTACTTGTGTTCGTACCAAACGACCCCTAAGTGTATATGCTTTATTCTTTTAGGCTGACAGCAGTGCTTATATTGTTGAGCAGCTAACTTCCACACCGACAAAAATGCCAGAAGTTCGCTATCAAAGCAGAAGCTGAACGTGTTTTTACTTGTTTTCACCAGAAGCTGAAAAATAATGCTCATTTCTTTCATTCAGAGCTCCGGTTTAGCTAAGAACGGAATAAGTTACATCGCCACTTAAAGTTCAAAACATATAACAATACTTGCGTATTGGTAAAGAAGTGGAGAAGGAAAGTGCTCCACGCGCAATAAGAATACCTTATGGATCAGAGATTTCTGATTGTTCCAATTTAACACAACTCTGGATTAACGTCTAACCAAAAAGTATTAACATCTGCACAATGAACACCTCCCCTGAAGGAAGATCTAGAACTCAAATTGCCTACGAGCAAAATGTTTCTGATTTTAAATAGCAAGGAATTTGTCAGAGATTTACTCCAAGCTTTAAAGCCTCGGTAGTGAGCCACCCATTTAAGTGTTTGTACTTTGATCAGCCTCTGTCTCCACGGCTACTGTCACGCCAACTTCAGCAGGCCGAATAATTCGGTCATGCAAGGTGTACCCCGGCTGCAAACGGAAGTCCAATTAAATTGTCTGCTACTCATTTGACTTTCAATGAGAGGGATCAGGAATGCATTAAAGATTTTGCTAAGGAATTTTACATATTAAGACTGAAATAACAAACAAATAACATGAAATAAGAGGAAAATGCTAAAAAATACCTTAAGACAAACAGCAATCACGCCAGGAGCCTTTTCAGGATCAGGTACTTGAAATACTGCATTATGCTTATTTGGATCAAACTGTTCATTTGTAGGATCGTATTTTTCAACACCAAATTTCTTGAATACCTGAAAAATTAACACAACAAAACCAAAAGAAGCAACTTAGTAAGATCTATAACCTACTAGCAAAAAGGATTAAAAGTCCTTCAACATGGTGCCAAAAAAATAATAACATAGAGCAACTATAATCCCCCCTGGAACTCAACAAGTGGTATAAAATACCATTGAAGTTTGCAATAGAACAAAAGAACCCATAAGCAAATGGTCAATTGTCAATGGCCAAAGCTAATAGAATCTAATGACTACTGTGTCATTTCCCAGAGGTAGGCATGTTTATAGAAAAGATCACTCAATATAAGGTACAAGTTGCAACATAGAGCATAAAATGAGGGGAAAAAGGTCAGATTTATTCCTCTACTTTAGTAAATTATCCACATTTATCCCTAGTTCTACTTTTGATCCAAATACATCCCTACCGTTAAGAAAGTAAATAAAAATAGCCCTAATCCTAACGGTTGTCCAATGTGGCAAGGGACCCCTTCAATAAAAATTGCCACGTAATTAAATAACCCACCCCTTACCTTTCTTTCTTAAAATTTTGTTTTCATTCTAAATTTTTATTCTTTTTCTTTTTCTATTTTTTCTCTCCTTTTCCCTACCATCAGAATCTCTTTTCTCCCTTGCCCTCCACCATTACGGTGGGTAATAAAATTTCGCCAAAAAAATGGTCCCTCTTTCCTTTAGCAGTTGTCGGCGCTGCGAGAGCACCTGGTCAGCTAACCTCCAGAAAACAATCCATCTCTCTCCCTCCTACTATATCCGCCTGCAACCTACCGGAAATTACCCACCACCACTAAAAACCAGATCCGTCTGAACACCACCGGAAGCCACCAGATCCCAAAACTCTTTGACCACGATTCACCTTCATGGATATGGTTGATTTGAACAATACTACACAGTTTATTAACCAAGCCACCATTATAGTGAGTAATAAAATTTCGCCAGAAAAAAGGGTGTCTCCTTTAGCAGGCGCCGACGAGATCAACTAGTCGACCAACCACGGCAAAAACAAGCACGAATCTCGTCCTTGTTAACTCTCTGTTGGAGGAAACTATATAGGGCACTTCTTTACTGTGCTACATCAATCTCGTTTACTGTTTTTTCCGCATGTCGCCAACCGTCCTCGGCCATTGCAGAACCCCTTGTAATTTCCTTATTTTTGGACTTACACACAAAACCCTTCTCTACAATTCTCTCAATCACAACGGGCGCACGATTTTTGTTGATAAAATTATTCTCGTTTGGTCTTTAAATTAGAAGAGAAACACCTGAAAATAGAAAGGTAGTGTTGGTAATACCCAGGTGTTGGTACATGAAATATTTCGAGAAGTAGTGAAAATGTGCAGTAAAGAGTTCTTATGTGGAGAGATTTGGTAGAGATGAAGGAATTTATTGGGGCATTTTGTGGTGGAAAAGATGGAGGCTAATATAACTGGTATAACTGATGGAGGGAAAGGGATTAGATGGTCGGGAAAAGAAAAGAGAAAAAGAAGTAAAAAAAAAAGATTAGAGATTTAGAGTTAATTATGTGGATTATTTAATTACGTGGCATTTTTTATTGAGGGGGTCCCTTGTCACAGTGGACAGCCGTTAGGGTTGGGGATATTTTTATCTACTTTCTTAACGGTAGGGACGTATTTGGACCGATAGTAGAACTAGAGATAAACGTGGATAATTTACTAAAGTAGAGGGACAAATCTGGCCTTTTTCCCTAAAATGAGCATATCATGCCTGAGATGTTGGCCAGTGTTTTACGTATACCTGAATATCAACCTTGAATATGACAGACAGTATGATAATTGAGGTGACACAATCAAATGAGGTAGACCCAAAATTACGTGAAGAAAAATTATCTCAATAAACCTACAACCTCTCAAAATTAATGAAGACATAGCTAAGAACAGAACACAAAGAATATATGTATACACACCTACACAGATGCATACTGACACACACGATTCCAACTAGTTGGGATTAAGACTCTTTTTTGAGAAATAACTAGTTCGGATTAAGAGTTAGTTGTTGTTACACTCGCATTAACTTCAGTATTTGTCAAAATTCTTTTAATTCTTGTTAGAGATAAATGTTAGTGCAGGGGTAAGCATGAGAATTGAATTGTTTGCAGAATAAGAAGTCAGCAGTTGAGACATCTATGTCTATTTCATTAACAAAAAGATGAAACGGTGCAACCAAGGAAATGTTAACTTATTAGGGCAGGAAGAAGGTATGAAAATACAAAGCATTCTCTTGCTTCCCCACATGTAGTTTCTAAGTACTGCTCCCTCTATGCTGGATCTTGGCCCAGCCTACTTTTTCTGTTTTCTCTTCTTTTATGTTCCTGCTCGTGCTTGGATAGAGAATGGATACGAACCTTTAGTTGATTGATTTTGCTTTTAGAGTTAATTGTTGTTACACTTGCATTACGTTCAATATTTGAACACAAGTCCTTTATTTTTGTTGAATATGTGTTGTTTGTGTAGGATAAGTGTGTGATTTTGAAAATCTGTAATTGATTGATTTTGCTTTTATTTTCCCTGCAAATCAAAAGGGCCAAGAATAGAGAGAGACATTCATTTGTTTATTTCTCTTACATAGAGTATTTAAGATTTATTTCTTATTTTTTAATAAAATAATGGTACTTTACTAAAGCTATTTCCAAGAAGGTAGTGCAGAAGTACATAAAGGGAATTGCATCAGTAGAACAAAAATAATTATTTGGCATGATTGAACAGAAAATAAATATTAGTAATAGAAGTTGAATCATCTATCCTTGAAAGTACTGAAATTTTGCTCTCCCTGCTGTTTCACTTCATAACCAGACAAAGAGGAAACAATCATAATCCCAATTGGTTTCACACCTTCAGTTTCCCTCCCTCTTTTCACCCTCAGAAAGCACAAAGAGCTGAAGTTCTATAAACTTGCTCTCCACAATCCACAGTAAATAAAATGAGGAGAGATCAACTGTTTAAGGGTTAGACTGTACCACTGCTAGCTGTTTATCAGTCATCTCAACACCTTCCAATAGAGTCTTCAGAAGCGGCATGGCTCCAACTGTGTCCTTAGATGCATCAATCTTAGAAAAGCTTTCTTTTACAACGGAAGAAGCCCTGCCCAAGTTATCGGGCACATCTAGTAGGGCTTTCACAAAATTCTGCAGCATTATTTATACAAAAACATGAGAGAAACAGAAGTAAAACTTAGAATACAAAAAAGTTTAATTGTGTGCCTAACGTAGCAAAGCATGCGCTCATCAAGACTAACCTGGATGGCAAACTTCTTGGAATTTTCGGCTTCTCGTTTAGTTCTCTCCATGACATTCTCCATCTCTGCATAAGTCCGGAGAAACTTATCCTGCATTTTCCGAAACTCATCATCTTTCATCTTCAGGAGTTCTTCCTTCTCAACTACAAGTTTCACCAGGTCATCCCTAGAAAGGTCCTCCACATCTATATCTGAATCCAAATGAGAAAAAAACATTTTGTTTAGTATGTCTTCTACTTCGGACCTTTTTAGTCATGTTACAATGGGATGCCATATCAGAACCTGATTCATCCTTCTCATCCTGAATGTGAGAATCAGCAGAAGCTGAAACTTTCTCCGTCGTGCTTCCTCCTTCACTTTGGGACTGAGATGTTTCTTTTTCATTAGGTTGGGGTGATGCAGAGGATGAGATTCCAAACCATTGCAAGGCGGATTCAGGTAGTAGAGACACCTGATCAAAAAATACAGTCGGCAAAATCAGCACCATTTAGGTAAACATTAGAGACACGATGTTATAAGAAGAAAACCACTACAAGCTCAAGAATGTACATTAAAACACTGCCTGCAGATCGTTTTATAGACGAGCATATTTTGTAGGGGGGTAAGATCGGCGTACACATTACCCTCCCCATATCCCACTTGTGGAATTCAACTGGGTTTGTTGTTGTTGTTATGTTATAGACGAGTATATTATCATTATTTTTTCGCAAACTTGACTGCTTAAAATGAAATGACACAACTAGAATTCTTTTTTTTTTCCCGAAATTAGGAGTCATTTTACCCAGTATAATAGCCTGGTTGGCCAAACTTCTAAAATCAGCTTATTTTGAGAAGTACTTTCACAAAAGTGCTTTTCAAAAAAATATTTTTGATGAGAAGCAGTTTCGATTAGGCTAATTAATTTAAAAAAAACTTTTGAGCAGCAATTTTAAAAAGTGCTTGTATTTTTCTTAAAATTGCTTTTCAAAAAAGTACTTTCGGAGGGAAGCTACTCTTTTTTTGCTTCTTAAAAAAAACTTCTGTTCTACTCAAAAGCACTTTTTTCCTTTTAAAAACCTGGCCAAACACTTTGGAAGAAAAAAAGTGCTTTTGGCCTCGTGAAGCTTGGCCAATCAAGCTATAAGTCTTGTCCTGCATTTTCAGTTCATTGGGGACATAAAAGAATATAATTACATACTGCAAGTAACCTAAGGCAAAATCATTATATCTACACTCTTTGAAGTCCAAAACAAATTTTAACTTCTTTCCTCCTCCTACTAACTATATGTGAGAGTTGCCAGTGGTGCTAATGACTCAAATATAGTTTAAGTCCAAACCTTACCAAGATTAAATTTTTGCAGCAACCCATAAAAAGGTATATATTTTAATAGATACAATCAAAGCTAAAACTAACATCAAGTTAAGCTTGTCATACAGCTAAAGTACATTTGCAATTAAAACCCTAGCCAAACCCTAATTCATTAATTAATCCAGAAAAGGCGGGAAGGTGATTGAAAGATTATTTGGGGGTGGGCAAAAAGATTGAACCTTTTCTTTGATGTCACGAACGGAGTGAAACTGAGATGAAAGGATGGGAAGCGGGTGCTGTTGCTGTTGCTTTTGTTGACGATAATAGAGGCGGCACTGTGTCAACACATTCCTTGAGAACCGAGATGAGATTCTACTCACCGACATTTCTCAATTAGGGTTTCTGCTATATGGATTGCACAATTAAGAGAAAAGAAAATTGAACTAACTTGTGAATTGGGATGGCGGTGGAGGAAATGAAACAGAGTAAGGGTTTTAGGAAGAGGGAAAAAAGAGAGACGTGGCTGTGCTTGAAGAGGAAGAAAAGGTTTTCGAGAAAATGAAAAACAGGAATTTTTGTTTCGAACACTAAACAAAATAAAAAAGAAAAACTATTTCTTTTTTGCTTTTTTTTTTTTATACTTAGTCCTAACTTTTTTTTATTCTTTCACTTTATCTTCTTCTACCCAAGGTGAAACGAAAAGTTCTTCTCAAACTACAATAGTGAATAATAATGCAATTTTATTGTTTGTCAAAATGATATTACTGTTGAGAAATTGCTTCCTCCTGCGCCAAAGAAATGCAAGACCGTTGAGATTAAATTTGTATGCGATAGAGTGGATGATCTATTTTCTCGACATGGGAATCGAAAGAGCTTTGTTTTGTTAACTCAAAATAGTTTAGATCCAAGACTAGGAGTACTAATCTTTTACTCTTTCTTCTTATTTGTTGCTATATTTTCATATTTTATGAAGTATTATTTGCGCAACGTGAGAAACTCTATATTACTTGTAGTAGGCATTATATTAGTTGTTTTTTCTTAATGCATTGAAATGCTTCTATTTTTTTAAAAAAAAAATTATATACATCTTACACTTGTTTTATATTTTTTTTAAAAGTTTTTTTGTAATTTTACCTTTTCTGAAATATTTTTTTAAATTATATTATTTTTAAAATATTAAAATTAAAAATTTTACGGGACTAACCTGCAGCGCCTCGAGGCTTACGCTTCATTGCAGGACAATTAAAACGCCTCGCCTAGCGCCTACACTTTTTAAAACATTGATCCTACTCTGCATTGAGTTATTCTCGTTCATCGTAGGTAAACAAAATGCTTACACCTTGATATTTTTTTTTTGACATAGTTAACAGATGAGTAGAAAAGTCTAATAAACAATGTTGAGCACTAGAAGTAGAAATCATGACACTTGAATTCAAATGGTATTTCTCAATTGTGCATTCTAATTTAAATCGAAGATTGCAATGTCCTTGCTGACCATATATCCCATAGTGCTTGATGGAATACGTCTCAAAATTGGTTGTACTTCCTTTCTGGAAAATTATTTCAAAGGACAAGTTAGAAATTTGAAATTCCAAATATGCTAAATGCAGATAATTTTATAGATCTCCAAATTAATGTTCCAAAAATTTTCATTCTCCTTTTAGTTTCATACACTATTAGGTTGGGGTTGCTTATACAAGTTACGCAGTAGGCAAGGACAACAAGCATGTTGGTGAATAGAAATGGATGACGAGGTAGCAACTTAAGGTTGGGGATTACAAGTAATACCAAGGTAAGGAATATATGTTAAATAAAGTGGCCAATGTCATTTTTTTAGAAAAAAGAGGCAAGTTGGGTGCTTGTTTTCCTGCACAATAGCTTGCTTCAGAGATGCTGCTTCGAGTCCAGCTCATGAAAGAGTTTGCGAGTATATGCCGGAATAACTTTTTATTCATTATTCATCCTCACATCGTCCAGTTCACGGCCATAAAGGAGTTGGTACCTATTGTCGATAAACCTCAAATGGGACGTTGCGGTCGATTAAGAGAGATCGATCCATCAGACCGGAAGGAGAGAAAGAAAGGCGAATCGCCGAAAGGCCTTCGCAGCTAGTATAGTACGTTATGGTAAACAAAACGAACATGCACCAGTGGTCTAGTGGCAGAATAATACCCTGCCACGGTACAGACCCAGGTTTGATTCTCGGCTTGCTCAATTGGCTGAGCTGCGAGGAATCCATGCGCTCCATGCGATGATAAGGGTCACCGTAGTTGCTGATTCCTGGACGATACATTAGTGCATCTGAGCTCTCCCAAGTTTTCTTTCCTTAAACTTATACTTTTGAGTAATATGATTCTTGATAGGGATTCTTGATAAGAATCCCTTCCAGACCAACAGTATGTAACTTATTTGAAGCCTTTATATCCGCCCTTCAGACCAACAGTATGTAACTTATTATCACTGTATTACACCTATCCAGGACTTATTGCAGTACCTAACCACCCCTAAGAGCTTTTGTTAATTCTTACCTTTAGTTGACAGTGTTTCCATTGTAAAATCATGAATCAGGTTTCTATTGCATATATTATCCTGAATAATGCGCACAATATTTTCACAAATATACAGGTGTAGTATTTGTGTAACATATACTGTAACATTAACATTCTTACTGTAGAAACAGTACTACAGTAAGTGTGGCATGTTGCTTAACCATCAATAGCTTAAGCATTCCAAGAAATGAATTACAATAGTTGAAAGAGCGAGAGTTTATCAAGGATCTCTAAGATAAAGAAAGTCTCATTCCTAATATGAAGTTCATCAAGGAAGACTGGTTAATTGATAATGGTAAGGAGAGCGATACAGATAAAAAAGAGATACGATAAAGATTATCCAAAACAATTAAAAATAGAGGAAATTACACTGAGAGATATGGTCTCAACTCTGGAGATCCACAGAAGATGAAACATGTTTCTACTTGTTGAACCTTGAACAGTAAGCAAGCCTTTTTACCAAGATGTGTAATCTAAGTGCTTCATAAAATCCATGGAATCTAGTAAAAAATCGAGGATAAGCACATCAACCAAACATTACAACAAACTCAATCATCTTGGTGCCTTAGGGAAGTGCAGCTTGATCAGTGTTGGTAGTTCAGTAAGCTCAACCTGGGGCTTACCCAACAAGATACTCTTCAACTTTTCATCGCAATTAACTAAGTTCTTGTTGTTTGGATCCTAAAAGCAGAACATCACAGAAAAGTCACAATAAAGCAAAAACCATATGCAGTTCTGTGTACAACTGATCAAATGTAATATTTCAAGCACATAGACGGGAGAAATATCTACAACAGCTTCCTACAGACCTATTAGAAATGTCTACAAATCGTATGCACCACATTAGTTTCGCACGCAGACAACTGACGGACCACAACCACAGCCAAAAAAGTGAAATCATCTAAAAATCAACGTGGAAGCAAATTTTACGCAACAACATGAGAAAAACTGAGTGACTAAATGAAGGGAGAAATGAACAACTATTTCCTCTATGCATCAGGAAAAAAATTGCTTGATAAAAAGTGTATGTTTGCTGAGGTAAGAAATAGAGTAATCTTATACATAAGCCTAAGCCAATCGCAGAAGTGATTGACTGTTATCTATACATGTTTGCGTTGGCTCCACGGTCCAGAGTAGATATAGGTTAACAATGCTCATTTACAGCCACACTTAAACATATATACCCATTAGTCTAATGTTGTTTGCTTAGCTAACTTTCCGCCTGTCTCAATGCTAGATTCTCACTCTATCTTAGAAGAAATTTTCAGAACATTGTTTGCAAGAAAACCATGCCAATGATCAAACAAGCAGATTCTAAACAGCTAGAATATCATTTAATAATAAATATATAAATACATGTAACTACTTCCTCTGACCTAATTTTATGACAATTATTCCTTTTTTGAGATGTTCCAAAATGTTTAACACCATTCCATTTAACTTTTACAACTTTCTAAAAATTCAAATTCATTATACTATTCAAACTTAAACGTTGATATGATGTTTCTCTATCAAAACCAGGCGCGTCTAAAGTTTCAGTTACGGGTTTAGCAGAAAAAAATAATAATTTAACTTTGGCTCAAATCAGGTATTTGTGTTATGAAATCCATTTTTACGTATAAATAATCTGTCCAAAACCCAAGCATCAAAAGGTTGGGTTCCGGAACCCATAAACTTAAAATCCTAAATCTGCTTCTTCTCAAAAACAACTCTACAACCCTTAATTTAACATTCTTCAACGATCAATCATGTTATATGCAAGTCAAATAACTTTTTAAAGCTCAAAGTTCAACAATGTAATATAAAATGGGACGGAAGAGCTATCAAGCATGATATTTCCTCATTGATGCGGCTTACTAATATGGTTAATACCTGGAGATTGTTTTCCTTGATGTAAGACCAGACACGTTTAAAACAACCTAAGCGAGAAGTCTGTGACTGACCCATGAATTCTCTAAGTGTTGAAGGGAGATTTACGAGGTCAATCAAATTGGCTAATTTCTTTGGGTTGTCTAACATAGCCTTTTTCATCCGCTGTGGCAGCATCTTGTTAGCTTCTCGTTTCCCTACAAGGAGAAACAAATAACAAAATCAAAGCTTTACTCTAAAACGAGAAATACATAAGCACAATTGGATACTATAAAAGGTAAGAGGCATTTCATCAAACATGTTGAGTTCAACAAAAAGTTCACTCTAAAAAAGAGAAACCGCAGAGTGGTCGCCCCGAGTAAGTCAGGGTTGCAGAGAGAGAAGTGAGCATAATACGAAGGGAGAAAGGCCACAGACCTAGGTGCTCGTCGTTTCTGCGAGTTCGCGCGATTAGGAATGAGATTTGCGAACTACGAGTAAAGGCGAATTCCTTTTCCGTTCATTTATGTCCTGTGCCACAGCTTAGAGACAGTTAGATTATTAAATCCTTAAAATACGTAAGAATCAACAAGCACCAGTGGTCTAGTGGTAGAATAGTACTCTGCCACGGTACAGACCCGGGTTCGATTCCCGGCTGGTGCACAAAGAGCCGTGATGATTTCTGGCGCTCCGTGCGGTGATAAGGGTCTCCGCAGTATACCGATCCTAGGATGATACTACGGCGTCTTTGAGCTCATTCTAACAATTTTTTTCTCTTATTTCTTTCATATTTAATTTGTCCATTCCATGAAAAAGGTTGTGTAGCATATACTGTTTGGTTCATGTTTGAGTCTACAACCTATCTTGGAGAAGATAACTTACCGGTACAAGGCGCCTTCCTGGGATTCCTTGGAAGGGCGACTTCAAGCCAAGCAATCGATGTCAGTGCCATTGCTGTCCGCCAAATGAGGTCCTCTCCGCACGTCAGACTAGATTGCCAGTGTCGTACGAGATAACCAATATCGTGAGCGTATGAGAGAACTGAAATGAGCAATTGATGAATGAAAGTTGATTGCATTGATGAAATGAAATCTATTACAAAAATTATGCGGTGTCGAGGGGGAGAGACACTAATACAGAGAAATGTTTACTTGCTTGAATGTTTGAATGCTTGATCCCCCCTAATAATGCTTAAAAAAAAAAAATCAAAGTTACATGAGTAGAACTATGAAAGCTGTAGGGGCACACTGAATGTAAAATGAAGTAAGACTACTCTATATTCACAATGAAATGACTTAGACTTCTACAAGGTAGAAACAAGTCCAATGGCAGCAACTTTGTCTTGAGCATCAGGGTCTGCGCGCGCGTTGTTGTCGGCGCGCGCAACACTATTTGTGTCTTCCTGCGGCTGGGCGCTGGCGCTTGGATCATGATGGGTGCGCACGATATTGTCTGTGCGCGCGGCGCTGTTGGCAGTCGCAAGCCGCTGGGCGCCGGCAAGGAGTTTCGGTGAGGCGACAAAGGCACATGCGCGCTTGTCACTTGGCGCTGCCAAGACCACGGGACCGACCGTGGCGTTAGGCGTCGGGCGACTTGCCAGGACGCTATGGGGTGCGTCCAAGGGGCCATGGGCGAGGCTGGAAAGCAGCCCATGACGTTCTCCCCCACCTGAGTTGGCGACGTCCTCGGAGCTTTACCTGCATAATGATGATGATTGGTCAGGCTCTTATTGGCTGGGAGGTCTGTTCCCCTCGGTCTTGTGGGGTGGCTTTCTGACTGATGGTTCCATGTCTTTCCGAAATGATGAGGTGGCTGACATGGAAGACTGGATGGATTTTCCACCAGGCTGGAGTATTGACCTAGTATGTGGCTTTCCTAATGCGTCTTTCAATGGACATGGGTCCGATGTATTGTTGCAATAGGCGAGGGTCATGGGTCCTCTCTGCAAACAAGTACCACTTTGAAATTCTTACCATCACTTTGTCTCCTGCTTGATGTTGGACAAAGCGAAGGTTTTGTTCGGCATACCTCGTTTCCCTCTCTTGGGCTTTGACAAGATAACTCCGCACTATCTCCATGGTTTGCTCCCATTCTTTCAAGAACCTGGTAGCTTAAGGCGATTTTGGCATGCTTGGTGCATTCACAGTCTGTGGGAGTAGCGGTTGCTATCCTGTAACAATTTCAAAGGCGCTTTTATTTGTAATGGCGCACTTTTGTGAATTGAAACACGGTTGAGCAGCATCTAAAAGCTTCACCAAATTCTTCTGTGACCTGATTGCAAAGTGGCAGAGATATTCCTCCAGCATGTCATTGAACCGTTTTGTTGGGCCATCTGCTTGATGATGAAAGTTTGAGTTGTGGCTCAATGTGGATCCGAGGCACCCAAAGAGATGGGTCCAAAATTTTCTAGTGAAGCGTGAGTCGCAGTCACTAATGATGTCTTTGGGCATGCCCCAATATTTGAAAATATGAGAGAAGAAAAGTTTAGCTGTATCTTCTGCCGATATGTTTTGTGGGGCTGCTATGAATGTGGCATACTTGGAAAACCAAGGTCTACCACAACAAGGATGGCTGCAAGATCTCCGACCTTGGGTAATGCTGTGATGACATTGAGGGAAATGCTTTCCCATGGTTTCTGTGGGACGGGTAGCGGTTCCAAGAGTCCCGCATGTGCTGCGCGATCTGACTTGTCCTTCTGACATGCTTGACAAGTCTTCTCGCACTGAGGGGCGCCATCAGTTGTTTGACGCCGATGATGTGATTTTTTATTTTTGATGTTCAGGGTAGCTGGAACCTTGGGTTCATGTATTTTGACTCCCTTTATCGATTGCATGGCCGAGATGTTTTCAGCGGCCATCTTTACGGGTTTGCATGGAATGATGCGGGGTTTGGCCCCGTTGTCTCCTATCATCAAGAGCATGTCAGCATATGGTACCGGTATGGTGTTGGTTTTCCTCAGGAATTCCAATCATACTATCAGCTCGAAGTCATCGATGATAGTTATGCGTATGTCGAATCTTCCCTTGTATGGACCAAGCTTCATTGGCACTTCTTTGACTATTCCACTCACTGGCTGGGGTGTTGAGTTGATAGCCTTGACACAGCCCCTGCTTTTCTTCACAATTAGACCGAGGCGCTCTACCTGAGTCGAGGCTAAGTAGTTGTGGTAAGCACCCGTGTCTATCATTGCTCGGATGGGTCTGCCGTTTACTTTCATTTCGACGAACATGAGGGTCCTCTCTTTTGTGGTGGGATGCCTCTCATCCGCCTTCTCTTTCCCTTTCTTGGCGATTGGGCATGCGTTCTTCTTAGGGTCACCAGCACTGGTTCCCGCTAAGGTATCAAGGATGGAGCCAACAAATGCATTGATGGCACCAACTTGCTCTGCATCGTCTGAGTCGTTGTCTGACCCATCTTCAACAGTCTGATGAGCATTGATATGTGTATGTGGGCATTCATTGTTCCAATGTTGACCGCCGCAATGACGGCATTCTGAAGGGGCCTTTCTCCCCTGATTGTTGTTGACTGATGCAGCGCTATTGCTGCTTGATGAAGGAGTCTTAGGTTTGGATGCACTTCAATCTCCCTCATTTCTGCTAGGTCCACCATTGCTTGGTTGGCTCCCGTTGTATCCCCCTCGGATAGGCGGCTGGGACCTATCCTTCAGAGTTTCCAAATAATAATTCCCAATGCATTATGCAGCTTGGATCGCTCTGGGCAAGGTATTTACCCTCTGTCGTTGCAGCTCTGCACGGGCATGAGGTTTCAAATCTTCTATGAATGCGAAGAGTTTGTCTTTGTCCCCCATGTCTCGTATGTTTATCATGAGCGCGGAGAACTCTTGCACGTAATCCCGCACTGACCTGGTCTGGCAGAGTTCCCGCAACTTTCTCCGTGCATTGTATTACATATTTTCGGGGAAGAATTGCAGGTGTATGGCTGCCTTCAGTTCCACCCATGTCTGGCGAGTGTCTTAACCGGTCCTAATGGCTTCGTATTTCACTCGCCACCAGAGTTTAGCGTCGCCCTGAAGATACATGGCGGCAGTTGCTACCTTTTTGGATTCTTCCAATTGTCCTATGGCATCGAAGTACTGCTCGATGTCGAAGATGAAATTCTCCACTTTTTTAACATCCTGAGCTCCATTGTATAGCATTGGCTCAGGAATTTTCAGCTAATGTGGCACGGGGGCAATGTTCATGGCATCCCTGATATGGTTGTCGCCTCCTCTGAGCAAGCTTTAAAGGGCAGCATTGACAACGTTGAGCTGGCCTATCAAGTTGTCTATGGTTTGCTGCATGGCAGTTATTCTGTCTGCCTCTGCTTCCCGATGGGCTAAATCTTCGGCACGCTGAGGTCCTCGAATTTTCCATGAATGTCAGCTGCCTCGACGACTCCCGTTTGCCAATCTTCCTCAAAGTCCCGACTGATGTTTGCAATGTCAACTTCGGCCTGCCGCATTCTGTGGTCCAGGTCGTCCAACCTTTGTACTAGGTTGGTTCTTAATTCAGGCACCGTATCCACGATGGGTCGTAGTACATCAACCGTTTCTTCGAGGATCGTGATGCGATCCCTGTAATTCACCATGGTCAGAAATGATGGTAATGGCAATGCGTTCCCTCGTCTGATGGCGAGCCTAGGCTCTGATACCAACTCTTACGAGGCGCCTTCCTGGGATTCCTTGGAAGGGCGACATAAGGCTAAGAAATCATTGTCATTGCAATTATTGTCCACCAAATGAGGTCCCCTCCGTACGCTAGACTAGATTGTCAGTGCCGTACGGGAAAACCAATATCGTGAGCGTCTGAGAGAACTGAAATGAGCAATTGATGAATGAAAGCTGATTGCATTGATGAAATGAAATCTATTACAAAAGCTATACGATGTCGAGGGGGAGAGACACCAGTACAGAGAAATATTTACTTGCTTGAATGTTTGAATGCTTGATCCCCCCTAATAATGCTTAAAAAAATAAACCAAAGTTACATGAGTTGACCTATAAAAGTTGTAGGGGCACACTGAATGTAAAATGAAGTAAGACTACTCTATATTTACAATGAAAGGACTTAGACTTCTATAAGGTAGAAACAAGTCCAATGGCAGCAACTTTGTCTTGAGCATTAGGGTCTGCGCGCGCGTTGTTGTCGGCGCGCGCAACACTATTTGTGTCTGCCTGCGGCTGGGCGCTGGCGCTTGGATCATGATGGGTGCGCGCGGCATTGTTTGTGCGCGGCGCTGTTGGCACTCGCAAGCCGCTGGGCGCCGGCAAGGAGTTCCGGTGGGGTGACAGAGGCACATGCGCGCTTGTCACTTGGCGCTGCCGAGACCACAGGGCCGACCGTGGCGTTAGGCGTTGGGAGGCTTGCCAGGACACCACGGGGTGCGTCTAAGGGGTCATGGGACGAGGCTAGAAAGCAGCCCATGACAACACGTCTGAGTTGTACAATGCCTGATTACATGACAGTTATATATTGCATGCATTGATGTCACTTAACCAAAATTTGATATCACTATGAAACTCGGTGTTTGCAACAATTTAATAAATACATGACATGTGTTTTAATTTGTCCATTCCATGAAAAGGTTGTGTAGCATATACTATTTGGTTCATGTTTGAGTCTACAATCTATCCTGGAGAAAATAACTTACACACATCTGAGTTGTACAATGCTTGATTAATTGACAATTATATATTGCATGCATTGATATCACTTAACCAAAGTTAGCTAATGCACAATTTTATCTTATTTTTAAATCAATTGAGTCCCAAATCGTTATATTGTGAGTCCACTTTCTGCACTATGAAACTCGGTGTTTGCAACAATTTAATAAATACATGATATGTATTTTTATATACACTAATATATATATATATATATATTCTGGTAACTAACTATTTTCCTATTTTCATTAATCACCAATTGGGAAACTTTACAAAGTACAGCAAGCTACAACTCTGCTTGCTGAATCTAAAAATATAAACAAAGATCCTATAGTTATGTAACTACTCTTGTCATACTCCTTGGTTATTACACCCAAGTCTAGACTTGCTCCTATTTAAGAGTGGCTATTGGTCCGGTTCACACCGGACCGGAATCCGGCCCTGACCGGTGTGAACCGAACCTTTTTAGAAGGGGGGGGGGGGGCCGGTCCCGG